>PVJL010004303.1:95947-133311 GCA_004026885.1 Lyroderma lyra
GGATTACATAGGTTTCAGGCATACAATTCCACAGTGCATTGTCAACTTGATGCATAATAAGTTCACCACCTAATGTGACCCCTCTTTCCATCCCCTTATATTTAGCTTCCCCCCCTCCTCTCCCACCCCCTCCTCTTTCTCCCCTCCCTAACCCACTCGTCCCCAAATAAACATTAAACTATCGATTGTGTCCATGGGTTATTTGTTTGTTCAGTTCTTTTTTTCTTTGCTTTCAGTTTTATATTCCGCATATGAGTGAAATCATGCAGTTCTTTGTTTAATATCAGCTTTTTTCAAGTGCCTATTTGCCTCATTTTCAAACATACCAAAATAGGTTTGGTAGCCTAAACAATTTAACAAATGTTTTTGGAATAGATCCAAGGCAAAGACAGTTAGCTTCTTTTCATTTCTTAGTATTCTTCCTTACTTTAGAAAGAACATAATTTACTATTTATAAGTAGACAACTATGTAAATGTAATAATATTGTTAAAACAAAATTTGCACATTATGAAATTTCAAGTGTATAGTAAGCAAGGCATTAGCATAATAAATAAATCAATTTTCTATAAAGCCAGATAAAATTAATTTTTTTATCTAGCCTTTAAAAGTACTTTGGGTTTACTGTATATCATTTATTCAGCCATTCAATTTATTAATTATTTATTGAGCATCTATACATCAGGCACTAGGATTATAGAAATAAACAAAAATGACCAAGACCCTGTCCAGACAGCTTACATTTTAGTGAGGAGACTGTCAGTATACAAGTAAATAGACCTATGTTCTAATGCCAGGTAAAAATAAGTGTGGTAAAGAAAAGCTGGTAAGAGGATACAATGTGACAGGGGTGCAGTTTTAGAAAGGGTGGTCAGGATAGGTCTCAGGAGAAGGTTAACTTTTGATCAGAGCCCTGTAGGAAGTAAGGAAGTAAACTACCTCAGTATCTGGAGGAAGAGCATTGGAGGAAAGGAAACAGACAATAAAGTCCTGAGATGGTAGCATACCTGGCTTGTTTAAAAACCAGTTAGGAGGTATGTGACTGGTTTGATGTAAACAAGAGGAAGAGTAGTGGGTAATGAGATAGATGATGGGGGTGCCCTAGTAGTCTTATATAATAGTTTCTGTAAGAATTTTGGATTTTCTTTGAAATGTGATAGGAAGCAATTGAAGAGTTCTGCTTAGGGAAGTTATATGATCTGATTTATATTTTTAAAGAATCACTCTGGCTGCTTTATAAAGACTGGGTGATAAATGTACAAGAGCAGAGGTCATCTAGGTGCTTGTAATAATTCAGACAAGAGATGATTTTGATAGGTAGGAGGATAGATGTAGAGGTGTTGAGAATGGTTCAGTTTCTGGATATGTTTTGAAGGTAGAATCAACAGGATTTGATGTAGGTTTTGCATGAAATATAGTAGTCAAGGAAGACTCCAAAGATTTTGGCCAGAGTAACTGAGCATTTACTGAGATAGGGAATACTAGATGAGCAGATTTGGAGTCATGGAGAGAATGAAGAGTTTGATCTTAGACATATTAAAAAGTTGAGATTTCTATTAGATGTCCAAGTGGAGGTGACAAGTGATTGTAGGTGTATGATACTAAAGTTATAAATTTAGATATCATCAGCATAACAGATGGTAGCTAAAGCCATAATGGCTGGATTAAATCAAGGGAATTAGTGGAGGTAGAAAAAAGAAGTCCGGTAACCAAGCCTAATTTAGTAAACCTAAATTAGCATTCAAGAGGTTGAGGACCCTAAAGCTACCTGAGAAGTAAAATGAGATAAGGGGGAAATTAGGAGGGTATGATATCCCACAAGCCAAGTAGAAAATGTGCTTCGAGAAGGAGGGTAAGGGGGATCCTTCCCTGGCTGTAATGTTGTTTTCAAGCTGCCGCTGCTTTTGTGGCTAAAGGAACCATTACAGAAGGATGGTGTGCGAAAAATGTGAAAAGAAATTTGCTACTGTTATCACTCCAATTCATGGGAAGACAGTGCAAGGAATACCACAGGAAGTGGTGGAGGAAACCTGAATGAAAATAAAACTTTGACCTTAAAAATGCAACATTTGATCCATATGGAAAGAATAAATTCTCCACTTGCAGAATTTGTAAAAGTTTTGTGCACCACTCAGAACTCATTACTGCCAAGGCTGTGCCTACAAAAAGGCCATCTGTGCAATGTGTGGAGAAAAGGTTTTGGATACCAAAAACTACAAGCAGACATCTGTCTAGAATTCAGTGGTTCTCAACCTTCCTAGTGCCGTGACCCTCTGATACAGTTCCTCATGTTGTGGTGACCCCCATAAAATTATTTTCGTTGCTACTTCATAACTGTAATGTTGCTACTGTTATGAATTGTAATGTAAATATCTGATATGTGTTTTTCGATGATCTTAGGTGACCCTCGTGAAAGGGTCGTTCGACCCCCAAAGGGGTCACGACCCACAGGTTGAGAACTGCTGGTCTAGATGTATTGATGAAGTTTCTGGCTTTCTGTATGATTTTGCTTTCTGCTTCAGATTTTCAAGTCATATCATAGATGTCTAGTTACAAAACAGCATTTTAAGGCAATTACGTTTAAACTAGGAAAGTTGATTGGTATTCATCTTTTTCTCTCAAGTTCTGAATAGCAACAATGTAACCAGTCTTCCACCATATGTTATTTTCCTTATGAACATCTTTTTTAACTGGAACAAGTAGCAAATTTAACAAAAAGAAATACTTTTCCAGTTCTATATACACTTTCTATTTAACATTATTCACATAATTCTTATTATCTTCTCCCTCTACTTTATAGATACTGCAAAAGTGAGGAGATTATTGATATTTGCTTAGAACTTGGCATCCAGACTTAACAATCCCTGCCTCATTCCTTTGTTGGTTACATAGTTCTTAGAACCAGCAGTCCCTTAATTAACTGCCGTTTCACAGGGTATTTAAGTATCTGAGACCATTATTTCCTGAATGATTCCTTAGTAATTAGCTAGGACCCATATCAAACACAGGTTGTGTTTATGATTTTTAAAAATTTGTTTATGAAGTCAAAGTGCTAATACCTTTTTTATGAGAACAAAAACACAAAGGACACCCCATGTATGTCCAAATGAATAAATACACCGGATTTCAGGAAAATGCACGTTACACACATTACCTTGAATTCACACTATCATGAAAGCCAGGAGAACAGTGTTCATCCATGATGATGTGTAATGAAAATGAATCACCACTCTTTGGGAGAGCTTTTTGAAGCAGAAACCAAACTTCTTTTACCTTCCCCCACCCCACCCCCACAACCTCCTAAAAAAAGAAATAAATAGAACAAAGCAAAAGGTGGAGGGGGTGAAATCAGCAGTGTCAAATGTTGCTAAAATAAAGTGAGGACTGATAGTTGATATCATATTTTGTAATATGGAAACTGTTGATACCTTTATATGAGTGGTTTCAGGGTAATAATGGAAATAAAAGCCTAATTAGAATGTGATCAGCAGAGAATGGAAGAAATGGCAATACCAAGAATAGACAACTTGATATAGAGTAGAACAGAGAAATGAAGGAGATGTGATGTCATAGGAGTTTTTGTTTTGTTTTGTTTTTAAATAAGAGATAAAGCAACATTTATATATTAGGGGGAAAGCTCCGTTAGACAAGGAAACTGGTAATTCAAGACAGACAGTGGAAGGAGTAAAATCCTTAAGGAGATACTCAGTAGGATCCATTAGGGATGCAGAATTGGCCTTGGATAAGAGAAGGGGCAGTTCATCCACTGCAGTGGGGAAAAAGTAGGATATATGGGTGCAGAAACACAGGGAATGGAGGATTTGACGGGAGTGGAGGAATTTCTTGATTGCTTGCTTTTATTTTCTTAGTGAAATAAGAAGAAAAATTATCAGCTAAGGCAGGGTGAAGTATTGGAGGATTAACAACAGGGAAGGTATATGAAATAGTTATCTCAGAGAGCGGGAAAATGCAGATGGACTCAGGAAGTCTAGCAGGATTGCCAGCCAGATATTTTTGTTGTGTAGAACAGCCCTGCAGAATACATCTGACATCTTTTGTCCCTGTCTGTATTATATACTAGCAATAGGATGTCCCTTTCTGCCCATAATAGTGGCAACCAGAAAGTACTTGCACAAATTTCCAGAATGTTCCCTAGGGAAGAAAAGTGCTCCCTTTAAGACCTGTGCTCGATTCCAATAGCTCTTAGAGTCATGGGTGCAAAAAGTCTGTCTTTGGTAAAATGGAACTTAATTTGTTCAGGATAAATTTGATAAGTAAAGTGCAGATTGTGATCATAATAATAATCTATGGATTATTATGCATTTACTATTTGCCAGGCACTATTGTAAATGCTTTACATAAATTAACTCATTTAATCTTTATTAAAAACCTGTGATAGGTGCTATTATTATCCTACAATAGGAGAACCAAATAGTTCTACTGTAGTGGGTACTATTAATAACTCCTTTATATAGATGAGGAAACTGAGTCTCTGTTCTTAACAAAAGTGTTAATATACTATTTACATTCTTGTATTTATGCTTTCTTCGTATTATCCAGTTTGGTCTTGCAACAGCTTATTCATTTAGGGATTAAGAGGGTAGGACTTAAAAGTTACTATACAACTGATAGGATGATTTCCATTATATAAATCATTGGAATAGCTGGATGCATTTGAAGATTTCAAGTTATTTTTTCTATTCTATGATCATGGAAGCTCAGTGCCAAATTAAAATATGGAAAATATTGTAGTCAGTTCTTAAGAAAATCCAGCCAAAGTTCAAATCTATACACATAGGGTTTTTTAAATGATATTCTACTGAGTTTTGAATTTGCATTAACCATAGTCAGTACTTATAATTTTAAGCTCACATGAGTCTCATAGCTCATGAGCCTCAATTACATTTTCTATGTTGACTTAATTTTGTCTTGGATAGAAGAGACTGGCTCTTTGGGTTTCTTGGAACTCAATTCAGTGATTCCTTGGGACCCATCTGGGACTTGATGCTTAACAAATTCTTAGCTGTGGGTTTTCTTCAATTCTTGGTAATACTTGTATATTATACCTTAATCCTAAGGGAAAGGTAACTGAAGACATTTTCTTAATATTTTTTCCGTAGGGCCTCCATTTTTTTCTAATTTCACTGTTTTATTTTTTAATGGAAGGTAAGAAATTTCAAAGTGAAGACTGTTACTATTGAAAGAAACTGACTTGCTATGGTTTAACTATTCATGTTTATTTACATATACATTGCATTAATAATTGTGTGCCACTTTGTAAAATTTTATGTGAGATACTTTAAATTGGGATGTAGAACCATGATCTACATGCTAGTTCTGGTAGTCCTCAGTTTATTGCATCCACTCATAAGGTATGACTTTGCAATGGTCTCCAATTTACAAGAAGAATTTTTAAATTATTTTACATCAAAGCAACTATTGTTTAAATGAAATGTTATAAGGAAATTTAAATATGTCAATAGTTGCAAAGGTAATTTATCTGAATGAGAGTTGGTTGTGTCTGATCTTTATCCAGTTTATGCAGACTTCAGAGCAGCCCTGGATTAAGGAAAACGAGGAGGTTAGGGAACCAAGGGAAATGGAGCACCTTAGAGTTGTTTGCCCTAGCTATCATGCCCTTAATCTTTTACTGCCACACTTAGATGCAGTAGAATTTTTTGTAATTGTCTTTATCTGCCATGTTCCAGTTTAATTTGCACAGTTAAAAAATCTTTTTCTTTGATATGAGTGGCTAAAGTTTAAAAGCTTGGTTTGAGGTGTCATCAAATGCCTATTACATTTGTTTTCAACTAATGTGGCTTTCACTTCTGTAGAGAGTAAAACTAGTTGGCTGAGTGAGGGTAGCATTGAATTTATCAGCTAGTTTGTGTAGAAGACCCTTCAACTCATTATTGTAAGCAATGGGAGGGCCGGGGGCATTGTTGGCCTTAATGAGCCCCTCCCCAGAGAGTGCAGTCTTAAAATCCACTGGAACAGCAGAACATAGAAATTGGAATGTGAGAAGGGCTTAGTAACTGTTAGCTCCCTTTCTTGTGTTACAGCCCAAATACTGTGATATTCCTAATGGTTAGCTCCATTGGCAGGTCCATTCACAATAAAGCCTCTGACACAGCAACATTCTACTTTCAGACTCTCAAAAAGCTTCAGAACTTACAAAAAATTACACACACACACTATTTTAAACAGTTTCAAAGAGTTCACAGGCTTCAAGTAAAGAACTTTTGTTTTAGATTAGAGCAGAGCAAGTGTTGTATTATAAATATTGATTGATTAGCCAATTCAGTTTATTAGGAAGTTATAAGAAGTATTATTTATATCCATCATATTTGCAAAAAGGAAAAGTAGTTTATAAATTATTATCTATACTATGCAATGAGATGAAAAATAAAAATTGAGAAAATAAGCTATAGGGAAAATAAAGATGGAAAAAACAAGGTGAAGCGGGTGCAGCTAACACCTAGAAACATGATAAGATTTTCCGATTCCTAGTCCAAGTAAAGACCAAGGTGTGACAAGAGTATTTGGCCTATATTTTTAGAATCTCCTGGGCCTTCTCCCTCTGTTTTTCTACTTCTTTATGTTGTGCTACTTCTTTGTGCAAAGTTTTTCTCTTGTCTCTTTTTTCTTTCCTGCTCTATTTTTCTTCTTTCTTTTTTCATTGACTTTTTCATATGGCCCTCCATCTAGCTTTCTTAAGTTGCCCTCATTAGAATTATAATGTGACACTAGTGTCTAAATACCTTATTTTTATTCTGTCCCCTGTATTTTTTAAACCGTGCACTCCCTTCCTACTCCAACCAGAATTATTTGCTTTTCATATCCATGTGTTCCATTATCGACTTTTTCTGATTCATATTTTTCCAATTAAGTTATTCCCCCTCTTGCTTTAAATTATGCTTCTGATTGTTACAGTGAACTTTTAATGCTAAATCAATATAAGAACACTTCAGATATTAATCTATTATTTTGCACTATTCCAGGGAGAAAATTTATAATTAAAAGAAGATGTTGATGTGATGGAAAATGGAATTTTTGGTACTGCGCTGTGTTTTCTTATATGTAGCTCATACTTCATAAAAGCTGTTATTTTATTGCTTGTGAATAAATTTTATATTTTAATATTTTTAAAGAAAGTTCCTTCTTAAGTTTACTTATACATTTTGTGAAAGTTAATTCATTTTATTCATTTTTCATTTAAACTTGCTGCTTTCCTTGTCTTTTTTTATATAAAATTTGTTAAAATGCATATGTATATTGAGTAATTTATATTTTCAATCAGATTACCATGCTGTTGCTTATTTTTCTAGTAATACTTTATTTTTTAAATAACTGATATGAATTTAGAAGTCATTCTACAGGTTCATAATTGTACAAGTTTATAATTTGTTGAGCGTTTACCATTTGTCAGGTGCTATTTAGGCACTTTATGTTTGTTAACTTATTTAATCCACATAACAGTCTTATGAAGTGGATAGTATTATTATTCCTATTTTACAAATGGTGTTATTTAATATAATGACGCAAGTATGTGTTCCAAAGAAATTGGTTTGTTATAAGTATCAAGAGATAGACTTTGGGTTAGTGACTCTATTTATACATGATTAGATTTATCGTAGAATAAAAATAATGCTGCAGAATAAAGATGACATATTTAAACATTTAAATTTACAAGTATCTCAAAACTTCAGATTTGATTTCTTTAGACCAAATACTTTTAGCTTGTAACTATAAATGATCCTTAGAAAATAATACAGAGTTAATCTTTTCTGATAGTTAATCATTAAAGCCATTAATATGTTGGCAGTACCATTTGAACAACACTAATGCAGAATTTGGAATTATTTGTCAGGAGTGGAATAAAGTTTATCTTTTTATTGCTACCTACTAATGACTTGATCCTAAGAGTTAAGTCTTGTTAGCCAGCACCCTTATTACCCTTTCCTCTGTCTTTCTACCACGTGTCTTGTGAGTTCTTTCATAGACTAATGAGCATTACTGAGTTGAGTGGCAATGTGCATCTGACACCTTTATACATGTATAGTTTCCAATCTGAATTGGACTTAACAATTTTTTATTAACTTTAACTACTTTCTTTTAGCTTCCTTTCTCTTTTTTATTACAGGTATATTAATAGCATTAATCTTTTCAAGCACCCCTTTTATTGCATCTCCCATACTCTTGAGATAATTTACCATATACTTTATAAGAGATCTTAGGTCCAGTCTCCCTCAATTTCCTTCATTTTTTAGACTTTCGTATGCCAGTGTGCATCCATATTTTCTTCCCTCCTATCTCAGAAAAGCTTATTTTCCCTTCAAGGCCTCTTGTGCACTAAATTCCATTCTTTTCCTTTGACTGCTTCCATTCATATAAACATGTTCAAATCCCCTTCCTGGCCTAAAAAGACACCACCAGTAAAACCTACCTTTATACTGCCTACCCCTCAAGAAAATGCTCTGTCTCCTTATAGTGTGCAAACTTATTATTTTGTTTGATCTTTTCCACATCCCACTAGATTCATATATTTCAATAGGAATAGCCATGTTATGTTCTAATCCATTGAGCTCTTATGATTCCTGGTACAGTTGATTTACCCAGGATTAGACACTTAATGTAAGTAGGGCCATAGTCCTTTTTTAAGAATTTTGAAACTGGAACCGAAAAACAAAAATCAAACTCCACCATTTCCTTGTTTGCCTGGACTGTAAAATGCAAGGCTCCAGAGCTCTTGCTAGCCATATTTCCTCCCATGTGGGCCAAAGAAGCAATGCAACCAGTTTGGAAAAAGGAGAGGAAATGAAGCAGACCTACAGAGAAGGAAAAAAAGGAGAATTTCAATGATACATGGTTCCACATGTTTGTGAGACCCAGCCACATAATTGACATTGCATTCTGAGACACTGCAATATTCGTACAGTAAGCTCTTCTCTCAAGCTAGTTCAAATTGGATTTCTCAATTGGAAGCAGAAAAAGCCCGAACCAATGTACTTTCTTTTCTTTTGCCAGCAAATTTCAGAAAAATTAGTCCAAGCTTGTCCAACCTGTGGCCCAACACAGATTTGTAAACTTTCTTAAAACATTATGAAAATTTTTTGCGACCTTCTTTTTAGGTCATCAGCTATTGTTAGTGGTAGTGTATTTTATGTGTGGCCCAAGACAATTCTTCTTCTCTTGTCGCCCATGGAAGTCAAAAGGTTAGGTACCCTTGACCTAGTCTACACTAACTTTACTCTTCCCACTCAGTCCTTAATCTAATACAATCTGACTTTCACTCCTACTACTCTGTTACCACACCCAGGGTCCTGATTTCATTCTTTATTTTAATTTCTTGTAGTGTTTGACTTTGTTTACCAGTTCTCATTTAATCTCTTTGATGCTAGAACACTGCTAATCTTTCCCAATTCTTTTAAAAACAAAGAGTTAGTCTTTACATAATGTTCATTGTATGCTAGGCAATGTTGTCAACACTTTACAAATATTAATTTATTTAATTTTCACTACAACTCTGAGGAAATATCTGGCAAGGAAATCATGCAACGTAGCGTTATAGTATCACATGATGGAGATATAAAAGTTTATTGAGGAAAAGCTTAGCAGAGAGGGCAACAGTAGAGTACACATAATCCCCTAAGTCATTCAGAGTCTGCATGCATTGTGATCAAAGTTGCGGTAGAGAGGAGCCCTGCCTCCATGATACTCTGCATATTTATTAGGTTGGGGTGAGGCAGGGAATGTCTATGCAGCTATGCACCAGTGGAAACTTCCATATTGGGTAAATGGCCTTGTTAGAAAGGGGTAAACTGTTTGTTCTTCTGTTGAACTAATTCATACTTGATCTTTGCTAGTAAAACTTTGAAAGGGTATGGGATTGGGGGCCAATGAGCCTCAGAAGCCATCACGATTTGTCTCTCATCAGGCAAATAACTATTATTTATCACCATATTTTTACAGAAAGCAGGCACAGAAGGATTAAGTAATTTTTCTCATGGTCATGTAGCTTTCTTTACAAGTGTAAAGGATTTGAACCAAGTATATTCTAATGACAAGGTTATTCAAAATTGAAAGAAGATAGTTTTCCAGATAAGCAAAAGCCAAAGGATTAATCACCACTAAACCAGCCTTACAAGAAATATTAAAGGAGCTTCTTTCAGCTGAAAAGGAAAGGCCATAAAAAATAAGAAAATATAGGAAAGGAAAAAATCTATCTGATATAGGCAAATATATACTAAAGCAGGGGATTAATCATTTATAAAATTAGAAGGTTAAAAGACAAAAATAGTAAAATCAGCTATAACTGCAATAATTAAAGGATATACAAAATGAAAACATTCAAAATATGATATTTGAAACATGAAATGTGGGGTGGGGGAGTAAAAATGTGCTTTTAGAATGCAGTCAAACTTAAGTGACTATCAACTTAAAATACAAGGACTCTCTGGAAAAAAATCCATAAATACCTCAATTTTGGAACTCTGTTTCTGAAATGGCCATCAGAGCTGTTTTCGAACCGGACTTAATCTAACAGTTAAGTCTGTGACTTGCCACTGTGCGCTTACATTAGCAGCACTGTACAAGGAACTCAGTAAGGTGTCATAATCTCAGTGAGGTGTCATAACCCTGACAGCTCTGATGGCCATTCCAGAAAAAGTTCCAAAATTGCTTTGAAGGGTGGACTAGGTGCTGGCATCAGTGCACAGCTTCCCAAGGGGAGTACTTCAAAGGTGACCGTAGTGGTATTCAGCAGTGAGGTATGTAGCACGTTTTCTAGGATCAACTCGCAAAATTAATTGTCCAACCTCATATGTATATATGTTATCATACATGAACCTTATGGTAACCAAAAACCTATAGTACATACATATAAAAATAAAGAGAAGGAAATCTAAACATAACACTGAAGAATGTCATCAAACCATTAAAGAAGAGAGCAAGAGAAGGAGAAAGAAACAAAGAAGAACCATGAAAACAACCAACAAAATGACAGTAAGTACATACCTTTCAATAATTTGAAAGGTAAATTGATTAAATTCTAAAAGCCATAGGGTGGTTGAATGGTTAAAAGACAAAAGCCGTCTATATGTTGCCACAAGAGACTCACTTGAGATTGAAAGACACACACAGACTGAAACTGTAGGGATCGAAAAGATACTACATGAAAATGGAACCAAGAAGAAAACAGGGGTAGCAATACTTGTATCAGACAATATAGACTTGAAAACAGACTTCAACAAAGGACAAAGAAGTACATCTTACAGTGATAAAAGACAAGGACATTTTGTAACAACTTAACATGAAGATACAGTATTTGTAAATATTCACCCAACATCTATATAAAGTAAATATTAACAAACATAAATGGAGAAATTGACAATAATACAATAATAAGAGACTTGAGTATCCCACTTACATCAAATGATAGATCATCAAATAATCTAATTTTATACCTACAGCAACTAGAGAAAGAACAAGAAAGTCCAAAGCCTGTAGAAGGAAGGAAATAAAAGTCAGAGCAGAAATAAATAAAATAAAGATAAATAGGAAAATCAATGAAACTAAGAGCTGGTTCTTGGAAATGATAAACAGAATTGACAAATCTTTAGCCAGACTCATCAAGAAAAAAAAGAGCCTAAGTGAATAAACCAGAAAGAGAAGTTACCACAGAAATACAAAGGGCCACTAGAGGCTACTGTGAACAATTATATACCCACAAATTGGATAACCTAAAAGAAATGGATAAATTCCCACAAACACAAAAACTTCTGAGACCGAATCTCGAATAGAAAACCTGAATAGACGATTTACTGTTAATGAAACTGAATCCAAAAAGGTATCAACAAACCCAAGTCCAGGACCAGCTAGCTTCACAGGTGAATTCTGCCAATCATTTAAAGATTTAATACCTATCCTTCTCAAACTATTACAAAAAACTGAGGAGGAGAAAATGCTTCCAAACTCATTTTGCAAGGCCAGAATTACCCTGATACAAAAACCAGCCAAAGACATCACAGACACACACACACACACACACACACACACAAATTATTGGCCAACATCCCTAATGAACAAATGCAAAAATTCTCAATATATTAACAAACAAAATAAAACGATACATTAAGAGAACCATACACCATGATCAAGTGGGATTGATTCCAGAGATTCAAGGTTCAGCATCTGCACAGTACATTAACAAAATGAGGGGTTTCTTGGTGGTGTAGCGGCTAGGCTTTGGCACTCTCAACACCGTGACCTGGGTTCGATTCCCAGCCAGGGAACCACCCAAAAAAAAAAAAAAATCACATCACTTCAATAGATGCAGTAAAAGCATTTGACAAAATTTATCATCTTTTATGATACAAAGTAGATGAAGAGGGGGAGCATACCTCAACATAATAAATAAAAGCAAAAATGAATGAGACTATGCATGTATCAAACTAAAAAGCTTCTACATAGCAAAAGAAACTATTGACAAAATAAAGAGACAACCAACCAAATAAGGTATTTGCAAACAACACCTCCATAGGGACTAATAGCCAAAATATATAAAGCAGAGAACCTGAACAGACATTTCTCCCAAGAAGACATATACACGACCAACAGGTATATGAAAAGGTAATCAACTTCACCAGCTATTGGGGAAATGCAAATCAAACCATAATGGGATACCACCTCACACATGTTGGAATGGATATTATCAACAAGACAAGTAATAAGTGTTAGGTTGTAGGAGAAAAGGAACCCTCTTCTGCTGAGTGTGTAAATTGGTGCAGCCACTATGGAAAACAATATAGAGGTTCCTCAAAAAATTAAAAATAGAATTAACGTATGACCCAACAATCTCTCTTCTGGATATCTACTCCCAAAATTGAAAACATTTACCCTATGTTCATTGCAGCATTATTCATGGTGGCCAGAACATAGAAAAAAAAAATACCCTGCGATAGATGATTGGATAAGGAAGATGTACATACTCATATATACAATGCAGCCATAAAAAAGATTAAATATTTCCATTTGTGACAACATGGATGGATCTTGCAATTTCACACAAAAACTCATAGATGCAGCTCAGTGGTTATAAGGGGGAAGGGAAGGTTTAAAAAGGTAAAGGGAGTCAAATATATGGTGATGGAAGGAGATTGGACATTGGATGATAAACACAATGCAATATACAGATGACACAGAGTGACAAGATTCTCTGCTCAGGGTGCTGGTGGGACTATGATGCTTTCGGGAAGAATTTACTTCAGGCTCATTCAGATTGTTGTCAGAATTCAGTTTCTTGTGACTGTAGAACTGAATTTGTTTCCCTGGCATATGTCTCCCTCCATCTTCAGGCCGGAAGCACAGTCAGATCCTTCTGATGCTTCTGATATAGGCTCTCTATTTTTAAGCATTCAAGTGATTAGGTTAAGTCGATCTAGAATAATCTCTCTCTCTCTCTCTTTTTTTTTTTTTTTTTTTTTCTCCGACAGCGCCAGCGCCGAAGCCTTAAGCCACTATACCACCAGGGAACTCCCAAATCTCTCTTTCTTAAGGTCGACTGACTAGTAACCTTAATTGCATCTTTAAGGGTCCCTTCATAGCAGGACTTAGAATAATGTTTGATTGAATAACTAGGAGACTGGAGTCTTGGCGGGGGGGAGTCATCTTTAGAATTCTGCCTGTGACAGTTATCATTCCTCTCAACAAAGTTTTCAGTAACTGAGCACTTAGCTCTTCTTATGGCACTATGCTAAGACCTGGAAATTTTAAATGTATAGTCAGCTACCTTCAAGGAATATATAATCCAGTTGCGTGCCATCAAAATAAAATTACTTTAAATAGAATGTGGCTTTGTGTAGAATTTATTTTGAGATACTGCTTTAATTGTGTCATCTAAGTTTAGCCAATTCTTCAAAATTATTCCATTCACTTTAAAAAAAATAAATTTAGCATATTGTCTGGCTTTATTCACTTGCCAGTATTGACAGTTAAAACATAATTTAACAGTTTAAAAAAATCTCTTTTCAATAGTAAAATAAGTCTCTATGTTATGGCTTCAATAAATTTTGGGTCACCCCAATAAGTCTAACAATAAAAATGAATTAAAAATAAATAAATAAATTTTGGGGAAAAGAGAATGAAAACATAAAACAACCTTATCTAACTGAGATTTAAAATCCAAGCCAAATCTCTCTTGATGGTAACAGTATTACAGCATAGGCTTTTCAGTAGCCTCCTGTACAACATGCTAATTCTCTCTTCTTTAAATGGACTAAGTAGAACTGTTGCTGCAACAGTAGAATCATTTTAACCTAAAAACTAAATCAAATAATTGTTTAGTGATTTAAATGTATTTTTCAATAATACTTTCAGTCTGGCCATAATTCCATCTACCTCATTAAGTTTGGATATCCTTAATATACCTATTGTGTTTCATTTCATGAGAAGTTAATAGCTTCAGCATTTTACAACAGGCAGTATCTAATGTAGCTGGGAAGATAGAAAGCTTTTAGGTCAAGTCATTTTCCCTTGAATAGAGAGCTCAATAAGCTATTTCCTCATGTTGAAATAAAAGCTGTTTAAAGAGAATACAAAGCCAGTTCTGTTACTAGAAAAGTCTTTGTGTTGTGTGTTGGTGTGTACAATGAGCCCATGCAAACAGTATTTGATAAGAGGGGGGACCCAAAAGAACCCTGAATTTATTTATAAAAAATTATATACTTATTCTTACATGTTTAAACTTGAGTCACCTTCAGAGTACTTTTTCTTTGATGCCATACACCTATCAAGACACTTTTTCCACTGCTCTCAACAGTTTGTGAACTTGTTGATTTTGATGCCTTTTAGTGCTTCTGCCCTTTTGTTTGTTTGTTTTCACCTCTTTCACATCAGCAAAACGTTTCCCTTTGAGGATGTTTTTTATCCAGGGAAACAACAAAAATGTCACTCTTGGCAAGATCGGATGAATAGGGCGGGGGCACAGGGTCATGCCGTTTTTGGTCCAAAACTCCTGAACACTCAGCGAGGTGTGGGCAAGTGCATTGTCACGCTGCACATTGTTCATATGCACCACCTATCGTGGAATGAGTAAATACATTGAAAGAGTCTACAAAAAAATTCACTGAAGCCGAACGCAGCCTCTCACACCACCACCAGCTGGTACACTAATGCAGATGGGGTTCTAGAACATAGAGCAAGCAGGGGAGGCCTGTACTACAATGAGGCCACCCTCCAGAAGACAGTTTCAGTTTTAGGGGGCTCCCCATCCCATGTCTAAATTCTAGTACAACAGAAGAATTTTGACAAGCTTTTGGAAATCATATTGGCTATATTGTATTACCCTGATCTTACCCTGATTAGTATGCTTATTTCTTTGCCTGTTTTTGAATGGTAGTTACTTTAGCCTTTGAATTCATTGTACAATGGCTGCTTTTTAATAAAGTCTACTTGGCTTCTCCGCCCCATTTGACACTGTCTACTACCATGGTTTGATGGTCTCTCCTCTCTGTCTCAAATACCATTGTTTAAGGTCCCTCTAATTCTGATCATTCTTTTTGTTTGTATTTTTATTTTCTTTTTTTGTAATTCTGATCATTCTTAGGGTACCTCACTGCTTTAGATGTTGTGATTTCCTTGGGTCTCTTCTTTTCTCTCTGGTGTTCTTATCTGATGATCTTATCTATTCTCATGGCTTGATTGATAGACATTGACTTCCAAATCTATTTCTTAAATGACAAACTCAACTTTGAATGACATGGAAGCAACCAAAGTGCCCTTCGATAGATGACTGGATAAAGAAGCTGTGGTACATATACACAATGGAATATTACTTAGCTATAAGGAATGATGAAACACTGCCATTTGCAACAAAACAGATGGATCTCAAGAACATTATGCTAAGCCAGACTTGTATTTTTAACTGTATTCTGGACACCTATACCGGGACATACAAAACACATTATTATTATTGTCAATGAGAAAACATCCAGCCTAAGAAAAAGTCTTATAAGAGTTTATTTGAGCCAACCTGGCAACAATTACCGAGAAGCACAATCTCAATGGATTGAGAAAATGCTCTGGAGGATGGCAGTTTTCTAGCTTCTTTTATACATTAAAATCAAAGAAGGAGATGTAAGGGGGGGGGGGTCATGAAATTCATTGGTGGTAGATTAGGTGGGAGAAAGCAAAGTGGAGAATCTCTGAGATTGGATAAAAAGTAAAATGTAGAGACATGCAATTTCTTTTACATTGGCAGGTAGAGAATAGTTAACATTACAGGACACAGAGATGTTATGTGGGCAACAAAATAACAATGTGGCCTTGTGCTCTGGTACCTGGGGTTGCGCTTTCAAGGGGTCTGGAAAAGAAAATAACTCTTGACGTTTCAAAAGTATGTTATCTTAGATGCACAAAGACAGTAGACAATTTCAAAGGTAAAGCCTGACCTTTATCAAGGAAGCTACAGGCCTAGGACATGATGACCCACCATGACCCAATTTTAGTTAGGAATTTTTACATTCTGACCACCCTGTGTGGTTACTTTGGCTTCTGGCTTTGTAAGGCTCTCCATGCAGGCCTCCCCTGAGCTTGTTAGGTGTAGTATGTGGCCCCTTTTTCATCCACAGTATTCTTTATTATTTACCTGGATAAACAAAACACTGAAACACTCTGGTTCTCTAGATCTCCTGGATTTAGTTAATGGTGTCACCATCCATCCATTTTCCCAAGCTGTAAATCTCCGTTACTCAGAATTCCCCTCTTCACCCTTCTCATATTCAGTCACTAATGCTGACTATTCATTTTCAAATGTATCTTCAATCTAGCCCATCTTTTCCATCCTCTTTGCCTTACTAGTTTAGACTTGCACTTCCCCAACTAACCTCCTAACTGGCCTTTCCTCATCCAGTCTGTCCTATGCAGTACAACAGTGTAATCTATCTTTGAAAGAATCTTGTCACTATGACAGCTTGCTTTTGCCTGTCAAATAATGCCCAAAGCCTTAGGCTGTCAAAAAATGTATGACATAGTTACATCAGATTCAGTGTGAACTGTTATAGCTGTGTCAAGCATACCTACTCTTTGCTAATCGCTAAAAACTTAGTAAAAAATCAAAGTGAGCATTTTTTTCTATTATGCTTAACACTGGATTAAACAGCAAATTCACAAAAGTAATGCCAAGCTCTACAAAGAGCTACCTTAGCATAAATACAGGATAGTCTATAAACTAAAAGAAAAGTACTTCTGGTTGAATAATGTTTTTCCAAGTACATTCATTAATATGTAAATAGCAATTATTTAGCATCATACTGACCCATTTGCGGGGTTAAATTCTTTTGTGCAATTTCTCTAAAATCCAATGCAGACATTGGCAAACGGGCAAGAGAAACCTGCCTTCAAAAGACTTACTGCTGTCGTCTCACTGCCGTTTTATTTTGTCAAAGACAGCTTATTTTTAATAATTATGTTACAAACATATTATCTTCCCCAATTTAAAAACTTAGCTTTGCGGTCAGAACACACTGAAAAAACCCTCTATGTCAGGATATTAAAACAAGGTGGGGC
Source organism: Lyroderma lyra (assembly GCA_004026885.1). NCBI lineage: Eukaryota > Metazoa > Chordata > Mammalia > Chiroptera > Megadermatidae > Lyroderma > Lyroderma lyra. The sequence continues at coordinate 113,511 of PVJL010004303.1, forward strand.
ATTTTCTTGTTGTTGGTTGTGATTTTCTTAAAAGTTTAGTTATTTTTTTCCTAAAGGTCTTTTCCTCCTTAGAAGTGCATTTCATGATCCACATACAGGGAATCTAAGTAGCCACTAGAGGGCGCCAGCCTCTCAGCAATGACCAAGGGTCCCTGACTTTCTTTTCCGGAACCAATTCTCATCAGAAAAGCCAAGTGCCTTACTTAGTAAATATGTTTGCATTCTCTCTCCTTTGTGATTTGTGGTGATATATAACCATGAAACCAGACGTCGCTATAGCCACACTTACATTTCTCCACAGTGTAAAAATAGCTTGTATGATCATGGCGGGGCAAAATGAGTTTAGTCTTTCTCGGCTTTTCTTTGCCTGCCCCCGCCATGGGTTTGGTTTCATTTTTTGCACCTGTGAAGTTTATCATATTATTTTATTGCTCAACTGAATGACTGTAATTGTATTAACTGACTGAGAAGGCTCAGATTTTTCTTTGCCCCCATTTCTCTGTTTTTGTTATTCTGCCTTCCCTCCCTCTCTTTCTCTCATAGTTTCCCACGCATATTTTTCCTTTTGATATTATGTTTTCAAATATTTCACTCCTGAAAGCGATGGTACAAGGAATGGGGAGGCCATGCTACACATAACTCGAGGAGTAAGAAAGCCCAATGTAGGAGTCAAGTGGAGCCAGGATCTGCCTACTTAGCATAACCCTCCTTTGGGACTGGCCTTCCACAGCAGACACAGGGGAATGTGGTACTTCCTCAACCAGACAGAAAAGAAACCTCTTCCAGTCTCCCCAGAGGAGGAAAGTAAGCAAGAGAGAGATTCTGAAGCATTTTGGGAATGTAGATCACAATGCACAGTGTTAGCTGAATAACACAAAATGTATTACTATTATGATAAGAAAAAGATCAGAGTCTGCAAACTCAAGCAAATATGAGTTGCCACATTGCCGAGACCAAAAATCCATGTAGATCGTTTTTCTTTCTTTAAATAATGTTGCAAAATAAGTTTTGTGACTCCTTCAAAATGTCCCTAAAGCATCCATTTGTCTTTATAATCTACTGTAGCTTTTCATACTGAAGTATTTAAATCCTCTTGTGATTAGAAGCTCCTTATGTTTGTAGTCCTTTATTTACTTTTTTAAAACCATTATTTTGCACTTTGTGCCAGGCACTGTTTTATGTACATCTTGAGAATATAAAGATGAAAAGACAGAATCCCTTCGCCTTTAAAAAGATTAGCACAGTAGGAAAGGTGGCCTTGTAAAGTGTAAAAGTAGTAATCTTGTCCGAAATTACCTTTTGCAAGGATGCATCCTTCCTCTAGTATTCTAGAATTTATTGAATAAATTGAAGTAGACTCTATACCATTTGTAAACCAGAGTACTCTCCAAATACATCACTCTTGTTATTAGGATGTAAGTTTCTAATGCATACCACAGTCTTCCTTTGTTTTCTGATTTTTACCTTCAGTCACTCCCATGACATCCAGGCACTGTGCTAAGGTACAACTATGAATGCGACATGGCCTCTGACTCTCCAAGTTGTTGCACATCTCCTCTGTCCTTAACGTTGGATACTTCATCTCCCTCACTTTCACCTGGTGATCTCACTTTACACTTCGCTGAAGGAGCCGCAGTCGTCAGGCAATAATTACCCCATTTTCTCACCATCAGGTCTACTAACCTGCCTGCCTGAGTACACGTACTCCCTCTTTTCACAATGAAGCCTTAAACTCTCTCCTCTGGGTCCCAAGCTTGCCTAGTTGAGGATTTTACTCCTTCTATTAGGTGCCTTTTCTACATCATACCTTAGTGTTTTCTACATCATACCTTAGTGTTGTCCTTAAGTAAACTCGCCCTAGAGTCCCTGTCCTTGCCATCCTCTGCCCTGTACCTCAGCGCCCTTTCAAGGTGAGACTTCACAATTGTCTACACTTGCTGTCTCTACATTCTCACTTCTCTTTGTCTGTTCACTTCACTCCAGTCGTGTGTTCATCACATTTACTGAAATGACATTCATCAAATCTGCCGCCAGTGGCTTCAGCTTGCCAACTACAATGGCAAGTCTCAGTCCTCTCTAATTTGACCTCTCTGCAGGATTGGGCAGAGGTGACCATTTTCTCCTATTTTAAAACACATATTATTGTTGTCGTCCATTACCATCTGCTCCCAATTTTCCTCCTGTATCACCGGAGTTCCTGGTGGGTCATTTCTTCCTTTACTCCACCTCGAGATATTAAAGTGCCCCAGGTCTTTATCTAGGGCATATTTTCTTCTGCATTTAAACTCACTCCGTAGGTAATTATATCTAGTCTCATTGCTTTAAATACAGTCTGCATGCTGAAGAATTACAAAATTATGTGTTCAACTCTGAAAGCATGCCCGTGCACCCAGCGCCTTCTCTCATCACCCCCATGCCATCCATACCCAAGTCTTATTAGCCCCATCTGCAAAGCGGCACCTGAACCAAACCTCTTCTCTCCACCATAGCTGCTACCACCTTGATCCAAGCCCACCCCGTCCCCGATCTCTTGCCTGAGTGACTGCAATGGCCATCTGACTGTTCTCCAGGTTTATCTTCGTGACCACCGCTCGAGAAGCCAGAAAGACTTTTTAAAAAGGAATCACATCACTGCCCTACTTAAAACACTCTGATAATTCCTCATTGCCCTTAGAATAAAACCGAAGCTCCTTTGCAAGGCCTCCGAGACCCACGTAGCTCCGGGACTCATTTGCTAGCACTCTCATCTTGCTCACTGCATTCTGACCACATTTAATGCCAAGTGCATTTCTGTCGCGGGCCTTTCTTTGCTTTTTTTTTTGTTTGTTTCCTATGCCTGCCTGGAATGAATGCTCTTCCCACAGATCTCTTCTTGTGACTGACTCCTTGTCATTTATCATTCACTCCCCAGAGTTGTCAGTGCACACGTTGTCTCCTCACATCCCCTCATCATTCTATTTAAAGTATTCTGCTTACCCCTAAAGTCATTCTGTTTTATTTTTTCATAAGACTTAAGCATCACCCAAAAGTATCTATTTGTCCACATTTTTTGGTCTCTCTCATCACTAGAATGTAAGGCAAAGGGCAAGACTCACATGTGTTTTACTCACCCCTGCCTGCATCCTCAGTGTCTGGCATGGACAGATGTTCACTAAACAATTTTTAAATGAATCAATGGGAAGACATAAAAGCCAGCTTAGAACAATCTCAGTGATGTGAACCGTGACAGAGATAACCAAGAAAGGAAATAGTCCATGCAGATAGGCAGCTGTCTAATTGCTGGATACTTTTTATATACCTTGAAAATGTAAGATTACCTTTTCATCATTCACATCTTGTGTGGTTAAAGATAATTAAACTAAATACTTCTCATAGGGGAAACCTCACATTTCACCCCTTTTCACTGTTCATCTCCATGTGATTCTTCCAAATTAAGGCCTATATCTCATGCCTCACCTCCTTTTCAGGTGTGTACATGTTCTTCACAAAACAATAGCAAATGAATAATTAGGGTTATCTGTATCTTTGAAAGCTGTAGTTAAAGAATGTTTTGGACTTGGTTAATGGCAGACATTGCTTTCATGACTTGTGTGAAATACTGTGATAGTCACCTCAAAATTAATAGATATTTATGTGAATTGCCAAAGAGTGTCATCTGTCATGATCTTTTGGTCTTCTATATTATTTACTCAGGTTTATTGTGGCATAATTTATATGCAGTAAAATTCTTCCCTTTACATATGCAGTCCTATGAATTTTGATAGAAGTGTACGATCATGTAACCAGCACCAGAATGAAGATTCGGGACATGTCCATCAGCCCCAAGTTTCCTCATGCCTCTTTGTAATGAGTCACCTTTCCCGATCCTGCTACCACTGATTTGTTTTCCATCCCTATAGTTTTGTCTTTTCCAGAATGAAATTATATAGTATACATCTTTTTTATTTTTGTCAATACTTTTGAGTTTCATTCCTATTGTTGCATGCATCAGTAGTTTGTTCCTTGTTATTGCTAAGTAGAATTCCATTGTAGGACTATACTCTAATTTATCCCTTTATATCTTTCTGTGCTAACTGCATTTTGAGATAGTATATTCAGAAATATAATTTTCTGGAAGCCACTTGAGTTCACTAAATAAACATTTATTGAGCCTCTACTACGTGCCTGTGGATTCTAAGGGGAAGAAGATGCAGTTTTCTTTCGAAGGGGAAGTAACAGAGCAAGTAAAAGAACAGAGTGTGAGCTTTTTGTTACTGTTTTTAGAAAGGCCCTACTAGAGGGCAAGTTTTGTTAGACTGTGAAAATGTCCCGAAACATAAGCACATACAGTATTTAATTATGGAACTATTTCACAGATCTATTTTTTTAGTATTCTTTACACGTATTTTGTGTGTGTTCAACTTTATTGATGGTAAGTTCCCGAGTAAAATCTTAAAATTGCAGAATACAGTAACTAAGAACACAAGCTTTAGACCCAGAGTAATATGGATTTAATTATTGTGGATATTCATTTTGGATTAGCAGATGTTGGTCCTGTCCAAAATGTCCATGGCAATATTTGGTCCATCATTAACATAAAGCCCGCTGTCCTGCAGGGTTTGAACCCTGACCCACCACCTACCTCTCCCCAGGTGCCATTGCCAGCCAGGCTACCAAGGCTAGAAAGGTTATTATTGTCTATACAGCCACAAATCAATTATTGGACCAAGAAAACATGATAGTATTTTTTCTGTATTCATTCTGTAAACCCAAAGGAGAAATAAACTTTATGGGTTATTTGAACCCACGGATGTTTTCCTAAGCATGGACATTTTGGACAGGACCAAACATCAAGGACCATTTGGTGTGGACAAAATGTCTTCATGGATATTTAGGACAGGACCAAATTTCAAGGACCTTTCAGTGTGGACCAAATGTCTTAGTGGGTATTTAAGACAGGACCAAATGTCCTATAAAGATACTTGCTTAGTCTTTCTAGAACAGAAACTTCTATTCTTCTGGGAAATACTCCCTAAAACTGTGATTCTCACAAAAGCCGCCATACTTTAGGACTGACTCCTTGAATCCTGGACCCTCTTGTTTTCCTGCCTTGGCCCTCCCTTTTCTTCCCACCACATTTGCACTTGGGCACCAGATGTCACTGTCTGTTTTGTGGCGGGATCAGAAATAAGAGAACTCGTTTTTTGAATGTTTACTCTGTGTCAGGAACTTTGCTAAACCTTTTAATATATTATCTCATTTAATTGTGAGAACCACAATGTAGTCACAATGCAGGAGAGGGATGTTTAGAGACACGTGTGAAATTCATGTGGCTCGTGGGTGGTAGGGCCAGCTCCCGTCCCCTTGCTCACAGCCGTAAGATGTGCTGTCAGAAGCCGAAACCCCCTCCTAACTCAGGCTCATCCAGCGCGGCCTCTGGCCTCCAGTTTCCTAGTAGGGGCAGGGGTATTCGGTGTCTTATCTTGCTCCCACTATGCTTTAGCTTTACTGGCATCACAATTCTGTGAGTGTAGTTAAATACTGAGTAGTTTGCATGGCTATTTTTAATTCACTCAACGTTTACCACAGTGTCATAGCCTGTTACAGCCTCTGAGGGCCTCCACTATAACACGCACCGCTTCCAAAATAGACATCGTGCATCTAATCTTAGCTGTATGTAGTCTGAGGGTTTCTCAGATTCCCGTTGTAGGTGTTTTCTCAAGGCTCTTATTGCTTTGTTAATCTTCTTTGGAGTTGCAGCATTTTGTCAATGAAACAGATTATTTCTTTCATTTTGTTTAATCTTTTGGATATGTAGATTAAGTTTGCTGGGAATAGATCTGCTGAACTATTATCCTGCCTATTACACTGTAATGGACTGAATGCTTAGGTTCCCCCAAATTCATATGTTGAAATCCGGCCCCCCAGAGTGATACTATTAGGAGGTAGGGCTTTGGGAGATGATTAGGTCATGAAGGCAGAGCCTTGGGGATGCGATTAGTGCTTATATAAAAAATGTCCCTTATCCCTTTCTACCTTGTAAAGTTACAGTGAAAAGACCACTGTCTGTAGGAAGTGGGACCTCACCTAACACCGAATCTTCCAGTGTCTTGATCTTGGACTTCCCAGCCACCAGAATGGTGAGAAATAAATTTATATTGTTTACAAGCTGCCCAGTTTATGGTATTTTGTTATAGCAACCCAAACAGACTAAGAGCAATATACCTAGAGCAATGTTATTCGAACTCTAGGGCACAACTCATTAGTGACTTGGGAAATCAATTTGGTGAGTTGTGATTGGCATTGTTAAAACAGAAAACAGAGTAGAATAGATCAGGGTGTAACATACATGTTAAGGATCAATATAGGAAGCATTTGAATCTTGCTTCCTGGCAATTGTTAGTTTTGGTCCAAATAAACTCACAAAAATCCTCTTTAAAAGGATTAATATAGTTTTGTGAAACTTTTGTTTCAATTTGTGTGTGTGTTGCAATGGAAGATGTATTTCTTACTATGAATGATAGTCAAAAAGTTTGTGAATGGCTATACTAAAGAATTCTCTCCTCTTTGGAATGTGTTAAGTTTTATTCTATGGGAAGATTATTTTTTCATTCTTCCTCTGTAGCTCAACTAAACCACAAATAATGGCATTTATTAGATTTTACAGTTGAGCCAATTATCTAAAGATTTAAAGAATAGCTTATAAATATCCCAGATCTATTTCAATTTATGATATTAAAAAGACTTTCATCTCAGATAGAAAATTATTGACCAGCTTCTATAAAGTGCTTAGAACATTTCTTATCCAGAAGATAGTACATTCAATCTGTGCCCTATTCTCAGAGATTTCCCCACCACCAATTCCAGATTCCTGGGAGAGGGAATCTCTTGGCCCCAGCTTACAGTGGCTGTTAAAAGCAGCTGTTAATCTGGATTCAATCAGCAATGGCAGAGGTAAGGAGAAAGTGGGGGAGTCACATGATCTAGTGACAGTAAGCAGGAGCAATGGGGTAGAGAGGACATTTAAAAATCTGCCTCCTAAATTTGGCATCTGAGTAATGTTTTTTCCAATGTTTGTTGGGAATGCCCTGATGATGTGTCAAAATTTGTTCATTGGTCCGTTATTAGGACCATTCCAATAAAGAAACTTCTGAGGCTAAAATGAATTATCCTATACTTGATTCAACCGTGTATCAAGAGCATAAGTGATTGCAGGTAATGCAAACTGTTCTGGTTTCACAGGATCCCACCAATGCAGGTCTGAGTATCTCTAAATAAAAGGACTAGTTTTTAGTTAAATAGAAGTCAATAAACTTTTCAACTTAGTGAACTTCACTAACATAACCTTTTTAACTTCAAGTAACTTAGAAAAAAACACACAAATGCACACTTTAAACTGTTACAATAGGGATAGGAGTTTACTGTGTAGACATTGCATCAAAACCATCAGGATCTGATGATGTACTAGGACAGGATCAGGAGAGGTGGATGTGGATGGTTTGGGGTCTACATCAGTACATGATGTTGTACTGGCAAACTTGTGTGCAGCTTTCTTGAAAAATGAACAAATATCAGCTTGCACTGAGGTATGATGTGCAGCTGCATAACATGCTGAGAAGTGAAGAAGGGTTGCTGTTCTGCAAAAGCTATTACAGTTTCAAATGCTGCAGTAGCTCTCTGCCAGGATACTTTTTCCACCTCACACCCATCATCATCACTCCGTTCCTCATCTGCAACATTCGTTTTTCCACAATTCACAACAGCTTCCATAACGCCTTCTGTATTCAGTGTATGAGTTACTGGAATAGCTTCATCCACAGCAAACCAGTTGTCAAGTGCATCTTTAGACAAATTCCTTTTGTTGCTAGAAGAGACAACTAATTCACAGATTTCATCATAAACTCTGCTATGGCAGCTGCACTATTGACTGGAAACCCCTCAAAGTCAACATAGGAAGAGGAGGATTCCACAGACATCACAGCTGGCCACAACTTTCTCCAACATTTCTGTAATGTTTCTCTTATCACAGAATCCCAAGTACAACTGACAGTGTAGAGAGCATATTTGAGATTATACTTTTTCTGAAAGTACAGAATTGTCCCATCAAAATTAGTCATTTTTTTCACATGAAATCATGCCTGTAAAACATTTTTACATTCTACATCACTCCCTGATCCATTGTTTGAATCAGACTTGGAATGTCAGCTGGAAGATAACATATGAAAATGTTGCCATTAACGACTCTTCTCTAGGAGCATGCATGCGACAGTTACAGTAAAGCAGCAGAGCTTTACTATTCTCTGGTTTTCCTTTCTTTCATAAATTTTCTTTAACACTTGAGACAAACAAATAAGGAAACCACTTGGTAAAAATTTCTGCATCTATCCAATTGTTACTTTGTGCATGATAATCTACAGGAAGGTAAATTATGCCTTTAAAGCACCTTGGTTTAGTAAATTTGCTGACTACACACAACTCTACCTTATTAATTCCCAAAGCATTTGCACAATAAAGCACAGTTTTACACTCTTTATTTAGCCTGAACCTGTGAGCTACCTTCCCATTACCAGCAGCCAAAGAAGAATTAGGCAGATACTTCCACATTAATCCAGTCCCATCTGCATTATAAATCTGCTCTGTGGTCAAGCCATTTTCTGCAAACAATTCACTAAACACATCACGAAATAAAACTGCAGCCTCAAAATCAGCCAATTTCTGCTCACTTGACAAGTCCAGCTTACGAATGCCATGATGAACCTTGAATCAGGTAAGTCAGCCACTTGAAAATGAACACTGACCTTCAACATTCATTTTCTCATGGAACTCTCTTGCTTTTCCCTGCAACATAGATCCGGAAACACAACTACCTTCAGACCTTTTCAGCAAAAACCATTCTCATACAGGGCCTGGCCAAGCACTTCCATTGCAGGGGTATGAAGAGTATGACTCCTTTCCACATTTTCGTCATTCTCCTACTTAACATAAAACTTTGGGAGCTCCCTGGTGGTGTAGTGGCTTAAGGCTTCAGCGCTGGCGCTGTCAGTGCTGCGGCCTGGGTTCGATTCCCAGCCAGGGAGCTACCCACATACCAAAAAGCAAAAAAAACAAAAAAAACAAAAAAAACATAAAACTTTATGTTTGGGGACTGAGCCTTGATGTCACAGATCGTTGATGAACCAACATTAAATTCCTCCATGAGCACTGCATGACTCTCACCTTTCTCAAGCCTCTTGCATATTTCCATCTTCTGCTTGAGGGTAAGTACTGTGTGTTTATGCTTACTTGGGACCTGTTTTGGCATACTTGGGGCTGGGTGAGAACACAAAAATTTGAATAATAATAGATCCCAGCCAAACCGTATGTTTCCATACAGTAAATTGGTGAGAGTGGGAGACAAACACATGGTGCATAAAGCACGGGCTTATTCACAATGTGCCAAGTTTAAACTTACATTTCCACTAGAAATTGAATTTATTTTAATTTTTTTTAAAGTATTATATCTTTGATTTTTTTTTGTCAGTTGCTTGAGAATGCCAGTTGCTTAAGTGCCAGTTAATGGAGAGTCTACTGTAATAATATTATTATTGTGATTCATTATATTAATAATGATATCTTATTGTGTATCAAGGCTGCTTGGAATTCTTTATTAACTCCTTTAATCCTAACTTGTCTTCTTGGCTGCTGGGAAATGCTCAGAGCCCAATTTGTAGTTCACCTTTAAAAAATGAGCATGTCTTAAGGTTGTGCATAAATCTCTGCTCCCAACATCTCCAGTTTTAGATATTTTATTCCTTATTTTCCCTATCAATCTGTTATATGATGGGTCCTAGTGAACTACATTTCCCAGTGTTCACACACTTGTATAGTCCTTTTCCTTTAAATCTGGGCTAAGCCTATGACTTGCTTCAACCAATAGCATATAGCAAAAGTAACACTGTGCCAGTTCCAGGCCTCAACTGAAGCCTAGCAGCTTCCATTTTGTGCTACTAGGAATCTTAAATCACCATCTAAGAAGTCTGGCTACCCTGCTGCAGAGACCACATGGAAAGAAGCCACATAGAGAGGCCCTGTAGAGAGAAAGAGGACCTAAAACTGCATGGAGAAAGAGAGAAATCCAGTTCAGCTGTCCCTGTGTCCCAGCTGAGCCACCGCATAGATTATGCAATCATGAGCAAATGAATGAATTAACTAGATAAAGAAGAAATAACCACATTTCTTCTGAAATATCCTAGTCAAAACTCTCCTTCTTAAGGTAGTGTTTCTCAAAATCTGGCCTGAGAATGACCAGTATCAGAAAACCTGGAGTGTTTATTTGAAAGGGAAATGTTTGATCAACCCCAGAATCTCTTGAGCAAAGCAGAGGAATCAGGATCTTTAACAAGACTTCCCCCGTTGATTCACAGGCACAATAAAGTTTAAGAATCTGCTTAAGGCTCTCTCCTACTTGTTTTCCACACTGTTCTAAGTCTACCCTCCTCTTTGAACAATCTACAGCTTTACTCTTTAGGAGTTTGATCCTGCTGGTTGATCGAATGCTGGACCAGAAGAATTCTTGGTCAAATAATTTCTTCTGGTTGGTATTTTCTTCTCCCCTACCCAGCTCTGTTCTACCTGGTTCATTTTCTCTGGATCCACCCTGTCTTCAGGATTTCTCCAGGATCTGAGGTGCTCCTCATATTCCAGCTGAAGAAACCCATGCCTTTGAAGATCTGAAGTCCCTGGCTGTGCCGACTCGCTCTGATTCTCACCTTATTTCTCAGGCTAGCCACATCAGTTTTTCTCCTTCTTAAAAAAAAAAATCATGATGCGAGCTTTTAAAACTGGATGCTGTTCAACTTAAGGACAGAAAACTATATGATGGTTTTGTTAATTAGGAGTTGACATTAGTGAATTCAGTGAGATTCATTTCAGGGATGTTGCAGAGGTGAAAGCCAGATGTTGCTGCAGGCCAAAGAAGGGTGTTTCAAGGTGGGAAGGACTGAGCATACTTACAGGTGGGGGAGAAGGAACCAGGAGAAGGAAAGGTTGTTAACAAAATAATGTGTGTGTGGAGGAGGTATGATGATCCAAAACAGATAGGGATCGGTTATCAAATGAGGTCCTAGAAGAAGAAAGTGTTATGGTTTTCTATCACTGCATGAAAAATTATCCCCAAGTTAACAGTGATTTCATTATATCTTATGATTTTGGGGTCAGGGATTTGGGCAGGCTCAGCTGAGCAATTCTTCCACGTCATGTCATGTGAGTTTACTTGCCAGATCTGCCAGTGGATGGGTTAGTCTGCAAGATCCAAGATTGCTTCATTCATATGTCTGATGCCTTGAAGGAGTGACTAGAATCTGGTAGGGCTCAGCTAAGAATGGCAATGACAGCACCTGCAGGTGGCCTGTCCCAGGGAAGTCTCAGGGGGATTGGCCTTCTTACGTAATAGCTCAGAGTTGTTCGGGACAGAGCTGCAGATTTCTTATGATCTAGTCTCTTAGGTCCCAGAATGCCACGTATGATGAATTCTACTGGTTAAACAAGTCACTGACCTTTGTGAGTCAGCCTAGATAGGAGGGAAGGGGATAGGGACTCCAGCTCTTAACGAGAGGAGAGTCAAAAAAATTTACACTTTTAATGTACTGCAAAAGGAGTGGGCAGATAAAATCTGAGAACATATAGAAGACTTGCCTTGGACATGAAGACACACCACTTTCAGTGAACTTCTAACTATTGGAGTATCCAGAACTTTGTCCTCAGGTCTCTCTATATATGTACTGTCTTCCTAGGTGATCTCATCCAGTCCTGTTACTTCAAAGATGTTCATATACTCGTGACTTTCAATACGTCTCTAGACCCAAAATTCTCACTTGAGTTTCAGACTCGGATGCCTAGTAAGCACCTGAAATTTAACATGGTGAAAACAAAGCTATTGATTTCTCTCCTACCCTCAGTCTGTCTCCCCCAGCCTTCCTGACTCTAATAAATGATACAAATACTAAGTTGCTCAGGATACACACCTAGGAGCCGTACATGGTTCTTCTCATTTCCTCACAAAGTATATTTAGTTCATCTGTACCTACTTCAAATTCAAATTCATACTGGCTCCAACTTCTTAAACATGTCCTGAACCCAGCAACTTCTCTCCATCTCTACTTTTCTCATCTAGGTCGATGCCATCACCACCCCTCACCTCCCCCTGGTCTCCCTGCTGCACTATCGAGCCCTCATTGCCCTTCTTCCCCCAGCATCCAGAGTAATCTCCCTGAAGTGTAAACCAAATAATAGAAATTTCCTGCTTAAAACCCTCTAAAGACTTTCCAATGCAATCAGAACAACCTGCACACTTCTGGTCAGGGGCTGTGAAACCTGCCATCTGCCTTTCTGTGCTGTCCCCCTCCACGCCTCTTCCCCTTTTCACTGAGCTCCAACTATTCTGACCTTCGTTCAGCCTCACGAACACACTGAGCTTGTCCCGTCTTGGGCCGTCCCACCTACTGTTCATTCTGCTTAGAGAGCTCCTTCGGAGCTTCAGGGGTTCCTCCTTTTTTTCATTTAGGTACTGAAAAAAATGACTCAGTTGTCACTCTTGGAGAGAAGCCTCCCCTGACCACTGCAACTAAGGGGATGCTGCGTGTCCCCCAGTCACCGTCACCTCTATATCCTGGCGTAGCTTCTTTCTTATCAGTATCTGAAGTTCCTACTCACTCCTTTCCTGTGGGCCTCGTCTGTCCCCCAAGAGCGTAAGCTGCTTGGGGGCACTATTCCTGCCTGTCGTGTTCACAGCTGATTCTCCAGCCCTCCGAATGACTTTGTAGGCCACAAAATAGATACACAATAAACATTGGTTTAAATGAGCTGTTTCTCTATTCTGCAAGTAGGTTGCGGAAAGGAAGGAAAATGCTCTTTTCTCTGTGAGATGAGACTTAAAGTGCTTGGCTGATAGAAACAGGTGGGGCAGGGATTTTGGAAGGGGGTCTTGCATTAAGGGTAGTGAACCATTGACTCTTCTCTCTTCAAAAGTGTGTGTGTGTGTGTGTGTGTGTGTGTGTGTTGATAAGTAGATGAAAGCTTTGTTGTTTTTATTTTAATTGATATTTCTTAAAAAGTAATTTTATGGAATAAAGAATTTGATTTTTTTTTTTTTTTTACACTTTTAGATAGCATTGGCTTTCAAAAACACTGATCTCATGTTGTTCACAATTCTGGCCTAGAATTGATTTCCCTTAATTCGTTGTTTTTGTTTTGCTTTTGTTTCTGTTTTTGTTTTTGTTTTCCTCCCTCTCTTTAAAGCAGCGGTTCTCAACCTGTGGGTCGCGCGACCCCTTGGGGGTCGAACGACCCTTTCACAGGGGTCGCCTAAGACCATCGGAAAACACATACCAGATATTTACATTACGATTCATAACAGTAGCAACATTACAGTTATTAAGTAGCAACGAAAATAATTGTATGGGGGTCACCACGACATGAGGAACTGTATTAAAGGGTCGCGGCACTAGGAGGGTTGAGAACCACTGATCTAAAGTATCTGCTATATCTGGCCCTGACGACACAGGACCAAACTCAGGAAAGCACCAGTGTCAATCTTCCTGCATCGTTAAATCCTTATGTTTAGTCCTTTAATGTATCCCTATGCACATTTCCCTGTTTCCCATCAATAGTCTAGGTGTTTTGCAAGAATTAAATTCATGTTTTGATAGCCATACTTCTATCTCTCTTTCCCATCAGCAAAGTCTACATCTTTTGAAAGAATCAGATAATCATAATTTCCTTATAGGTTTGTCATTTTCTGCATTCGAACAAAAAGTTCTATTCGAGGAACACCTTGGCTGCAAATTTTATAGTCTTATTCAATTTTTTAATGCTGTTTTCTTGAAGTGACTTTATAACACTAACTCATTAGTTCATTTTTCCTGGCTAACATATACCACTCCTCCAGAATGTTGATGTGAACTAGATGTGAATTTATGAAGGTGATGAAAACAGTAATTAAACAAAGCAATCCTTACGACAGATGAAAGCACGGTTAATTATTTTTCTTTAGAGAAATGCACATACAGATTTTGGAAGCCAGATCAACCTGCTGGACATGCTAAACCGCTTCTTGTCTATTCCCAAAATGGAAAGCAACATGTGTGATTCATTTCTGAGGCATTTCAGAAAGCCAGATGTGTTCCATGTGCTACAGAAAGTCAGAAACTTCATGAGGGCTTTTGACTTTCCTTTTTGGAAAAACCTACGTGCTATTATAAGTGTGGCTAAAGAACCAAAATGGACATGGACATGCAGCAGTAACTCACTGGTCAGCAGTCAGATAAACCTTAGGGCCCTCACACCTAGCCCAAATGGGGCTTTTAAGACCAAGAGCTCTAAGAAATTATTGCACACTGTTCAAACCTTTTTTAGCCTGCTCCTGATCTGGAATCTTGATGGGGGAGCTTATTTTTAGAGCTGTCCACTTTTGGCCAACCATATGTGTGGGGGCAATATCCCTCTGGACGTGTGACTGGTTGTTCTCTCATTGAGCAGCAGCTGGAGGCTGGGGGTTTCCCTGATCTGTTTCCTCACCTCCAAGCAGATCTGGATGTAATCTATCTAGACTAAATACTGGGTTAATTCTTGTAAATCTCCAAAGAAGTATTCACAGCTTGCTTTAGGATGCAGCCATTCTCACTCCAACCCACCAAGCGTAAACTTGATTTTCCCAGGCCGAATGTGGATGACAAGATCCATGGTATTTGGCTCTAACTTCCCATTTTGACTTCCTTGTAAGGGGACCCAACTTCCTAAGTTTCTCTCATTCTCATGAGCCCCAGATGGTGTCCTGGGTCCTGGGAGCTTTCTTCTTGCTGCTCCAGGATCAGTCCCCTGCTCGGGCTCCTGCCGGGACACTGTGGCAGTCCTGCCTATTCCCATTGGGCCTCTGCTCAAAATTGATGGGGCGAGGGTGGGGATTCCTATCCCTTCCTTCTGCTGGTTAATACAGCTTTTTCTTTACCTGTAAATTAGCCCTCAGCTAACACAATTTAAACTCCCAAGAAGAAGCCTATTTTTTTTTTCAGCTTTACTCTTGTATTTATTAAGGACTTGAAACAATTTTCTCCAGAGATGAGGCCAGAGAAGCGTTAATCAGTGTCATAATAAGCAGTTCCTCACTGGCAGGCAGTTTTCTGCTACCTTTACATGAATTTCCTGCCCTCCCAGGCAGCCCCATCTCTTTCCCAAAAATTGTTAGAGAAAGTCTCTTTCTTCTTATTTAGTTTAGGAAATATAATCATAGTATTCTAGGGAATTGACCATCAGCCCCAAATTCTTACGTCATTTTTTCCCAAGAGGCTTTGAGACCCTCATGCAAATAATATCCTCTTACTCTGATATCTTGTACTTTCCAAAATGAACCCGTAGATTATACATCTTTCTTCTCCCCTATCTGACCAAAGTGGGCCCGTGTAGCATCTCTAACACTTTCTTAAGCTTGACGGAATTCCCAACGAGCTACAGTGTGTGCCTCCACCTTGTTCTACACAGCAACGTGGCATCAGCCTCTTCCTTCCACTGAGTCTCAACTTACTCCAGTCTCCCACCCTCCAACCAACTCCTATGCATCCATGATCCCAAAGCGCTGGCACATGGGAAACAGCCATCATCACCACCATGCACGAGCTCACACATTTGGGTCCTTAGATTTAAATTATTTAACAAAGATGGAAAAATGCATGCTTTGGAGGCAAAAATAGGCAACACTATTAAGTCAGTACTCAGAACTACTTTCTTTCCATCCATTAATTGCAAACAAAATAGAATTTTATAGTTGGCCACCACCATGATCCAAGCCCCCATCATCTCTTGCTTGGATACCTAAACCAATCTCCCTACTTTGCTACGCTTCCCACCTCTAACACATTCTCCATACAATATCCAGTGTTCTTTTAAAATCATTTCACATCACTTCCTTGTTTAAATTTCTTTGATGGCTGCCCATCTGACACCAAACAGACTGCAGACTCTGTTCTCTGGCCCTGGTCTGCCTGTGTCTCCAAACTCACCTCATGCACTCTCCTCAGCTCACGCTGTAGAGTCAGCCCAGTCCTCTCTCAGGTGCTCAGATCTGATAAGCTCTTTCCTGAATTAGGACCTTTGTACTTGCTGCACCACCACCTGACAGGCTATTCTCCTGGTTCAGTCCATAGCTGGCTCCTAATCATTCTTCAGGTTTCAGATTAAATGTCACCTTCACAGATGGAGCTTTCCTGACCACTGTATCATAATAATTATTATATCACTACTACTTCTGCAGTAATCGTGGTAGTACTATAATTTATAATAATAGATAAGAATAGTAGGTCGCCCCAATTACTCTCTGTCATCGAACTTGGTTATCTCCTTCATAACTTAGTTGTATTCTACTTGTTTGTTTGGTATCTGTTTCTTCAGTTGGAATGTTAACTTCTTGATAGTATCAGCATTGTATGTCTCGTTCACTTGTTGGGTCCCTATCTCCGTGTAAAGCGCCTGGCATATATACTAGATAATTAGTGAATACTTGTTGAAGGAATAAACTTTTAGGATTAGAAAGTAATTTAGGAGTTGTCTAATGTATCTGGTCCCTTATCCCAATCCAGGGTTCTAGTTTCAGCAGGGGTTACTTTAATAGTGGTATTTGTGCTGGTGCAGAGCAAAAAGAAAAAAAATAGGGAGGAGCTGTTTCCTCCCCCTAATTAGTTTTACCTTACTTGTTCTGACATCAGCTTTGCTTTTTACCACAAAGACAAATAGTCCCATGAGTCATTTATTCTTAGCTAAGCAGTTAATCATGTGGCCACTCCTTTGGCGGGTGGGGGGCGCTTACAGTTGAGTGAATGCTAGATTAATGCTCATCTATTTGTTCATGGACAAGATTTTGTCTATTAACATCTCTTGTGAGCCCCAATGAAGTATTTTCTAAACCATGGGCTTTGACGCATTGGTGAGTAATGAAATACCTTTATTATGTCACAATCACCATTTGAAAAATTGACTACAAAATTGTAAAGATAAGTACTATTTAATGAAACTTTTATTTGTCACATATGTGACTATGTGTGTGTACTATGTCTTGATGTAAAATACTATATTTATCATTGTAAAAAATAAACAACAACAACAGAAACATCTCAACATCACTGCATAAATGAACATTCCATAGAAACGAGGCTGCTGGTCCTAGAATGACGTTGGGGTTGACCCCCTGGGACTTCAGCAGAGCTCGGAGGCTGTTAAGGATTGAGGTGGACGGCAGTAATTCTGCCACACTTCTGAAGGAAAGCACTGTCCAGCTTGTTGCCTAGAAACAGAATTCCTTAGGAGCATGGGGACCACGTCAGCTTTTGCAAATAAACTATAAATACATCATTCTTTTCATTATTAGTTCGCCATTACTTCTCCACGCTTATGATAGACGAACGTTGGGACAACAGATTAGGGCCAAAATGGCCAGGAGTCTATTAATAGTGATAGTTGAGGTGAAGGGGAAATGAGTGAGGAGGTTCAGAAATTAGGCCCCAAAAGAACACTGTGGGTTCTCCTTTTTGTGCCAGTTTTCTTTGCATGGCTTCTCCTTTTACAGTGAGAAAGGAAGCAAGATCATCTGCTGAGAATAAGGGTCAAGAGGAAGTGCTGGAAGTTAGAGGGAGGAATGAGGTAATGGGAGAGGGAATGGATAGGAATGGCGGTATGACTGTGGCAGCACAGGAATTTGTATTTAAAGCGGGTGCAGGGAGCATGGTGCATGTTCAGCTGGGGATGCAAGTATGCAGTAGTCAGAGCTGAATTTAACCACAGATGAAAGGAAAGTTTTTGCTTCGGGAGAGTAAACAGCATAAACAATGTTTGAGTGCCTGGAATTACATGATGTGTAAATATACTTAAGACGTCTTTTAGCAATCAGAAGCAATTCCTTTGGCTCCAGTATCCACCCAGGAAGCTGAGAAACAGTCTGGCACTCTCCTCTTGCAAGTGAAATGTGTAGCACACAGAAATAAAGAGGCTTAACATTGGCTACTCCCCAAATCTTCTGACTCTGGGCTGTGGAATCCTGCTCCCAAGTGTCATTTAGGTGTGTCTGACTCGGCTACCTCTATTCATGTATCATAATACCAGGAAGTCCTGGAAATAGCTGAAAAGGGCGGAGTGAGAACTATCAACAGTTCCCTGGACAGTTAATTTCAGCAAAATTCCAGAACATATGGACAAACCATAATTAATGCTCAGTAGAGGGAATCTCTATTTCTCCTCAATGAGAAGCCAGGAAAGCCAGAGACTTATCTCTCGTCTAATATGCTGTCTTCTTTTCTTGAATTAATCAAATCCAGATTCAATTCATCTTCTTCTGTGTAATTCACTGTTTTTAATCCCACAGTGTCCCTTAAAATGTATAGCTTGTTGAATCTGAATCTTTACATACATCTACAGAATGCTCACACTCTACTGTGTATTCATTTATAATACTTTTTTCTTTAACTCAATAAATCTTCATCAAATGTCTGTTACATGATCAGCACCATGCCTGGCCCTAGAGATGCAGAGTAAACCGGGTAAAAATAGTCCCTGTCCTTACAGAACTTACACTCTTTCTTGGGGAATGGCAGTGGGGGAGTGGTAGTTCCCTGGTTGGGAATCGAACCCAGGCCGCAGAGTTGAGAGCGCCAAAGCCTTAGCCACTACACCACCAGGGAACTCTCAGAACTTACTCTCTTAAATGGGTAGTCATCTTGGATTGTGGTAGGTGCTTAAGAAAGAAAGAACAAAATATTGGGAGAGTTGTCAGATAAAACACAGGATGCTCAGTTAAATCTGAATTTCAGATAAATTATAATGTATCAGTATAGGAATGTCACATGCTATCTGCAACTCTGTAGGAGTTCGGAGCAGGAGTTTTAACTAAGTCTAAAGGGATG
The DNA here is from genome assembly GCA_004026885.1 of Lyroderma lyra. Lineage (NCBI taxonomy): Eukaryota > Metazoa > Chordata > Mammalia > Chiroptera > Megadermatidae > Lyroderma > Lyroderma lyra. Next base: position 132,410 of record PVJL010004303.1, read on the forward strand.
AGAAGCGACTTCCTTGAAGAAGGGACATTTGAAACCTAAATTTTACTTTATGTACCAAGTTCTTATCAAAGGTATTGCTAGGTAAGATTCAATTCTCTCTACAAAATACCTTCTGCCAATTCCAGGGGTATGGCCATTGTCTCTCTCCAAAATGTTCTCATAGTGTGACGAGGGAAGTTCTTTTAATCTGCCTCTTTTTTTTTTTTTTTTTTTTTTTTTAACATAAAAAGAATAACCATCAAAGTGGAGTCTAAGCTGAAAATTCTTCGTCTTCATCTGGCAGACAATGGCTGCCATGTAACTTCCTAGGTAATACTGCTTCATATCATTCTAGGTTATAGCGACTCAAGGTTTTAAGGTTTTATTTTTTTGGGGTGGGAGTAATTCCCTGGCTGGGAATCGAACCCAGGCCACAGCATTGAGAGCGCTGAAGCCTAGCCACTACACCACCGGGGAACTGCTAGGTTTTACCTTTTAGGTCCATATCCGTTGGGGCCACACAACCTTCTTATTGGTGGTATAATTTTCAAAATAAAGCATTTATGTACATTCTCCAAATAAAGTACTTCTTGAATTTTATTTTAAAAAATGACATTTTTAATATGCTAGAAATGCTATTCTGTCTTTTCCTGCCTGATCTCTTCTGTCCTTCTCTGTCTTCCTTCCAGTGCTATTTCTGACCAGCGTGCATTGTAAGAATGCCAGACGTTTCTGGGGAAATCAACAAACGACGAGACCCTTACTGCTTCTCAAGATGTGGTACTAAAAATACCAGAATATATTTCTGTGTTTTTCAGTGAATAGATTATTTCCATCAGTTCATTTATAAGCATTTAAACACGTTGCCACCACATCAGTTGGGCAAGATGTTGAATGGTGAAAGCAATTCTTTTGATCATTGT
>PVJL010004304.1:0-133089 GCA_004026885.1 Lyroderma lyra
TGGCTAGGTACTTCACTTGCAGATCTCATTTCAAGGAATCTTCCTCAAGATTTTCTGTGAACAAGAAGTCATTATTTCTCTTACAAGCAAGGAAAGAAGGGGTGGGGGAACACAGCAAAAAACTCATTCATCATGTTAAAATTGGTAGTTGATGGAACCAGAACTAAAAGTCAGACCTATCGACTCCAAGAATCACGGTTCTTCCATCATAGCAGTTAAAATCCATCTAAATGACACCCAGATTCCATTCCACAAATGACAAAGAAGGGGGAAAAGTATGACTATTACCTCAAGGTTTACAGACCAGTGACCAAAACCAAAGTGTTAAAATGTACCACTCTACTCATGGTCTGTACCTAGAGGAGAAAATTGACATAAATTATTGGAAAATACTGAAAAAGCTATAATATTTCCCCCAGAGATGACCGGATTGCCTATGAGAAACACCGGTTTCAACTCCTAAGTCAAACACGCCTGTGTCAAGAGCTCCAGTTAGTACGTGCATCTGCCTGTACAGAGGGAGATGTGGTGGCGTGGTGGTTAGTGCGTGGGACCAGGAGTCAAAATGCGTGGCTTCGAATCCTGGCCTTGAAAATCACCGGCTATGTCACCATGGTCAGGTTATTTACCCTTTCTTGCCTCAGGCCTCTTAAATGAGAATAAAAATAATTTTTGTCCCATAATCTCAGCTAAGTGACATGTAAGACTTTTCAGCACTTTTTATACACGTTAATAATCCTTTTCGTCTACATAACTGTCATAGAGGTAACACTAGTTTAAGAACACTGAACACCAGAAAACAGTTTCCTTTTCACATAAGAAGATACAATAAACATGTTCCAATGATTAGGAATTAAATCATTAAGAAACATTAAAATAAAAAAGAAACATTAAAATCATAATCAGATATTACAACTTTAGTGGCCATTAAAATTGGGTAAAACCCCAAAGTTTAAAAAGGCAAAATTCTAGATAAGCAGCATTAATTCAGTCCTATAAACTATGATAACTAGCTTTTAGGACATTGGGATATTTTTCCTTTTAACTTAAATTAGTAAGTTGTTCTGCTGTGACAATAGTGTAAAGTAACTGAAAAGCATGAAACCAAATCTTTTTATCTGAACTCTTCCAAATTAAGAGGTCATGATGTTTATCAGGATGCCAATTAAATAGAATTCACTGAATTATTCAAGTAATAGAGTCTAATTAAGGAAAGATGAGAAAGTCAGAAAAAAATCACCCATTCTAAATATTGAAAACAGGTATTATAAACCATAAAACAATTATTTTTCTTATAAATTCTGCTTGTAAAGTATCTCACTGAATCCATGAACAGAAGTAGAATGCAAACAAAGAGGTAAATATGCAAAGCACAATTTCAAACAGCTGTGGACACTTTAAAGCTGTGGCTGATAAATATTTCTTTTAAATGAGTGCTGTCTCACCTGCAGCTGCATCTCTCATCTCATTTGCAAATCAAGAATGAATCTATAATAAAATTGATGGCTGCATCAATTCCTCAGAGGGATAGTACTTTTCCTATGACAATATCATCTCCAAAGTGAAAATCTCTAACATCATCAAAACCAACATCCAGTTATTAATTCCATTTCAAAATGAAATAAAACTGACTCCACTCTAATTTGGATATATATTCAAAAATTTCTATCGTTTTTTTCTGACAAAAGCACAGGGAAGACAAAGAAGAAGCATTTGGAAAGGCAAATAATGGATTCTTGCAAAGATGGCGAGCAGCCATGAGGAGGGTGGAAAGTCTACCAGGATTTGCTCTTACTCTCTCTTCTCAAAGCACGGATGGCAGGAACCTGGTTTCCTCATTGTTTTCCATTGGCCTATAAATTCCCTAAGGTCCACTTGTCTTCGCTTTCTTGGTGCCTAGTCTGCCATCTAACACGGCTGAAAGGTAGCTAGGAGCAGGAAGTGTGGACCTCAACCACTTACTAGCTGTGTGACCTTGGGTAAATGACTTTATACCTTCACTTTTGTTTTAGTTTCCTCATCTGTAAAATGCAAGAAATAATATTATCATACCTGCATCACAGAGTTGTTATGAAGGTTAAGTGAAGTACTTAGAACAATGCTTGGCCCACAGTGAGTTTTTGAAGCACTCAATGAAGTATCATTACATTAAATTGATGGCTTTATCAGGACAAGACAAAACCTTGGTTTTGGTATTGGGTCCATTACTTACCTTTTAGGTGTCTCTTTCCCTGTTTTGGTCTTCTGGAGTCTTCCCTGCATGAGCTCCTCACTCTCATATATCAACTACTCTTTCTACAGTACAAGTTATTAATGACTTAAATTATGAATTCCTTAATCTTAGTGTTGGCTTTTTAATGGGAGATAAAAATAGTTCCCTAACGTGGCTGCACATCAAACACACTGAGAAAGCTTTTAAGATTTTAGATTTCTAATGCCCAGCTTAAGAAACTCTTGAAAATAAGGCCCAGGCATCATGTGAAAACAGGGTTTCCATGGGATTCTGACATGGGTGGTTTTACTTACTAGTTTTTGGGGACTCTCAACTATAGATTTAAGAGACTTCATAAAAGAAAGGACTGCATTTCTAGTGAATGAATTTTGGGTGCTACGATTAGTCTATTAATGGTAGAGACTTTATCTTTTAGGTTATTTATTTATTGATTTGTTAATTATTTGCAGTAAGAGACCTTCAAATTGCACCATGCCGTTAAGAGTTGTTTGGTATCCTAATGGCATCCCAATTTTCAAAAGGCTTCTGTAAATCTCCCAAGTGTAAGAGTATTGCTGCCAACACCCTTTTTACTGGTATCATTTTCAAGGGCAATGGAAAATATTTATTCTGACATTTTCCCTCTTTGATATTCTTCCTGCAGACACTTCTTTTCAGGAAAAGCAGACTTTGTAAATGCTTAAGTTTCTGTAGCTTCCTTTCCATATTCTTCAATACTCCCGTGGGTCTTGGTTGATGCTCCATCTGTTATTTAAAATTAAAGAGTGTATAACTTGCTTATTCTTAACCTCTTCCTCTGTGTCTTTTTCTAGTTATCAAGTGTAACCTTCATATGCCACCTAAAAGTCACATTTTCAAAATGCTTTGAGACTTCTGAGCCAAAGGGGACTTTCTTGGATCTGTTAGTTCATTAACCACTATAAGGAATGGAGAATGTGCTAAGGGCTGAGGAAGCTGTGATCATGAACAGGACATTAGTATGGAGATGGTAATGGTGACTATTATTGCAATCATTTTTATTGTGACTTCCTATCTGTGCAGCTGTAGTTAAAGCAGCTTCACAGGAGTGGTTTATTAGTGTCCAGATGAGAAATCATGAGTCTTACTGGATATTCAAAATCATGAAAAAAAGAGTGAAAGGGAGGACTAATGACTTCAGGGGTGGGATGGGGGGAGAATCAAATAACAGACATGACTATAAAGGAAGTGTACAGTCTACATTTAATAGAAAATAATATTTAGCTTAGGTATAAAAGTGTTGTAGCTCAACATCCAAGAGTAGCTTGAATAAATGTATTGTTTTGTTTCCCACAAGCTGCATAAAACTAGAAAAATAAACATTGACCAATAATTTAAAATACAAGACATTTTGCAAAGAACTCTCTAGGAATTGAAAAATCTTTTTTTCTTTCGGTCAAAATTATCAGACAAGAAAAACTAATGTTTAAGGGGCCAATTTCACTTAGTTTATTTCTCATAGTCTTTTACAATATACAATAAAAATTTTTGGTATTGGAAAAAAATATTTTTTCAAAAGTCACACCTGTTTACTATTATATTTTATCACTACTTGAAGGTCACTTCAAATTAGAAAACATGTATTTTAATATTATGTCCAATAAGTTAAGAACTCAAGTAATACTTTTAAAAATCAAAAATTAGTGATAACATGACTGTAAATAGCTTGGTTCTGCAACTTTGTTTCAATTGCTTGTCCCCAACGATATTTTATTTCTTTTTGAAAAGTGACAAATTTAAAATAGCAAATTCACAGTTGTGGATTCTTAAATTAATATCTTGCTTGAGTAAATTGTATTTATTTTATTTCATTACTGGAGTATTGCACTATATGTGGATTAACATCTCTAAACAAGTAACATTGGTTAAAAATACTTTTCACAACAGAAATATTATGAAAAAAAGCTCCTTAGAAATGTGTTTTGTTTTGTTTTGTTTTCATTGAGATTTGCTTTTTAGGAAACTAACATGAGTCATTATCCATATTGGCCAGGAAAGCTCAGCCTTTGTTCTTTAGAATAGAATATCATTTGTCCTGTTTTATAGTATAAATAAACAATCTTATAGTCAGCAATTTCTTGACATGAAAATGAGAACTATACATTAATTTCACATATTAAGAAAGTTATTTGGCAGTACTCAGTGTTAAATTAATTAAGCAAATTCCTTAGGGGAATCTGATTTTTTGTAAAGGTACATGAGTCTTTAAGTTATCATTAAAAATTGCTCTAAATTTCATGAATTGTATAATGATTTTTTTTAGTTGAGTTACTCTCTGGTTGAAAAATAACTAAATTAAAATTTTACCCAAGTTTTTTTAATTGCATTTCTAGAATTGATTTTCCACCTCAGTGTCCAGAGTTAATGGAAATAATTAATCAAAATTATAAATGAAAGAAAACATTAACATAATTTATGGAAAAATAATACATAATAATTTTCTTTGCACTAAACAATGTCGTTGAAAATAATCTAGGATTGTATCAAAATAAATTTTAATATATTTAAGTTTAAATTTTAACATTTAAGTTTTAATTGAAGTTACACAAAGTCACTTGTAGCACATGAGGGCTGTTTGGAAAGTATCCAGCTGTGTAATATGAAAATAGAGGCATTTATGGCTGGATTTTTTCCAGACAGCCCTTGTATTTGTCTATGATTTAATTAGAAATCTCCCCCTTTTAAAATTAGCTACTGTCACTGCCTTTGAAAGAGCTTTTCCTTTTTTAAGAGTGAGTCTTACAGTCAATAGCTTAGTGGTAACCTGGGAGTAGGAGAGGGCGGGGTAGGAGAATGGGAGTGGGGGGAGGGGAGGGAGGGAGCATCAAAAAATGGTGATGGAAGGAGAACTCACTCTGGGGGTGACCATGTATTGCAACACATAGAGGGTGTAATGTAGAATTGTACACCTGGGACCTATGTAATTTTTAGTAACCAATGTTTATTTGGTTTTATTTAACAATAAAAAAAAACGAGTAGGTCTTGATCTATCAAGGATCAGGGTTACAGTTCCTAGGTTAGTATTTGAAAACAGAGATTGAAGTAAACACATTGGCTTCTTAAACTTTATTGAATTCTAAACCCTCTTTGAGTTTAAATTTAAAATAAAACTAATCTTGGAGTTCCCTGATGGTGTAGTGGCTTAAGGCTTCGGAGCTGGCGCTGTCAGTGCTGCGACCTGGGTTCGGTTCCCAGTCAGGGAGCTACCCACATACCAAAAAGCAAAAAAACAAACAAACAAACAAACAAAAACAATGCAACACATCGGTGATGCACTCTAAATGGGACACCTAAAATAAAACTAATCTTATTTTGAGGATGAGTAGAGAAATATCCTATCATATGGCACCAAATGTTTTGATAAACATGGAACTACAACGAAGTTACAGTTGTTAGTTAATTTTAGTTGTCACTGTGTAACTCAATGTTAATGTTCTCATTTAAAGAAGAAATATTTTTAATTGCCCACAACCTAGAACAAGACAGACAAGTTCCCTACTTTCACAGAATTTATATTCTAGTTGGGTGAAATAGGCAGTAACAAATATCTATAAATATATTAAAAGCTACGGTGAAGACAATACAAGGTGACAAGGGTTGGTGTTTCTGAAAGACTCAGACTCAGTTGTCAGAAAATGCCCTTTCAAAGGGGGTTGCCTTTAAAGTAAGAGGAATGATAGGTATGAGATGGTCCTGGGAAGACAGAGAAAGGCAATTCCAAGATAAGAAGCTAATATGGGAATGATGTATTCCAGGAACAAACTGGAGATTGAGCAGAGAGGAGAAATAGGAAAGGAGGAGTGGCCAGTGAGGAAGGAGGACCATCAAGAGAAGAAAGTGTTTTTTTTTCTTACAGCTGAGTAATATTCCACTGTGTATATGTACCACAGCTTCTTTATCCAGTCATCTGTCGCAGGGCACTTTGGTTGTTTCCATGTTTTGGCCACTGTGAACAGCGCTGCTATGAACATTGGGGTACGTAAGTCTTTGCGGACAAAGGTTTTCAGGTTTTTTGGGTAGATCCCCAGAAGGGGGATTGCTGGGTCAAATGGTAGCTCCATTCCCAATTTTCTGAGGAACCTCCACACCAGAGATCATCATGCTTAGCAAAATAAGCCAGACAGAAAAAACAAAAAACTGTGTGACTTCACTCATATGTGGAATATATAAAACTGAAAGCAAAGAAAAAAGAAATGAACAAACAAACAACCCATGGACGCAATCAATAGTTTAATGTTTATTTGGGGACAAGTGGGTTAGGGAGGGGAGAAAGAGGGGGGTGGGAGAGGAGGGGGAAGCTAAATATAAGGTGATGGAAAGAGAAGTCACACTGGGTGGTGAACTTATTACACAACAAGCTGACAATGCACTGTAGAATTGTATGCCTGACACCTATGTAATCCTTGCTAACAGAGGTCACCCCAATAAGTCTAACAATAAAAATAAATTTAAAAAAGAGAGAAGAGTTTCTATAAAGAACAGTCATCGGCTGCACCAAATGCTTATGAGAAGTCTGGTAAGAGGACAATCAAGCGACCATTAAATCTAACAGGACATGCCCCAGTGACGTGCCACAGCACCGTTTCGGAGAAATAGGGGGCGAAGGCCAATTGCAGCGGGCCGAGGAAAGAAAGAAATGGAGGGGAAATGCAGATTGCCACTTGAGTCAACACTTTTGAAAAGTTTCTCTCCACAAAGGAGCTGAGAGATAGGGCAGAAGCTGGAGAAAGAAATCAAGAGGACAGGTACTAGGGGGAATAATTCAGTTCGGAGGGATAAATGGATGGAAAGAAGGACTATTTCAGGGAAAGAGTTCTGGAGTAGGAAAGACATTGGCCTGAGAACATGTGTCCCCAGCCTGGTGTTGGCCGACGCAGGCGTGTGTTATCACCTACAATGGACGGCAGGAGGGGATGGGTGCACAGAGGGCGTGTTTCAGAATGAAGACTGGCAGTTTGAGGAGATACAAAACTTCTGACACAGTCTTACTTCGGAGCGTGAGAGGCAAGCATATGTTAAGGTAAAAAGATAACCGGCAATACTGAGTACTGAGGAATGAGCGTGGCCAGGAGGTTAAGTGAGAATCGGTCAGCAGATGTGCACGCTTTCCCCCACTTGGTGAGCTGCCAATGTGAAGTAAGAGATGGGGGGATAACAGAGTTAGGCTTTTTGAAGGGAAGTAAAATGAAAGAAAAAAGGAGAAGAGAGTTAAACGTTTTAAAATACTAGATACAATAATGTGAAACATCAGCTGACTAAGGACTAAAGAAAACAACGAGTGAGACCACAGTGAAGGAACAAGAGTAAAGACTGATGATTTAGAGAACTTGGTAGAATAAAAGCACAGCTGGCACGGGAATGAGAGAGAGCAGTGGGCAGTTAGGTTAAAGAATGGGATGTAGAAAATTGGGGAAGCAGTACAGTTGTCAGTGGTATCAAGGTCAAGGGTGTACCTGCGGGAGTGGGTAGCTATTGTAAGACAGAGGAAAAGAACACCAAAGGTGAGGAACCAGGAACTGTGAAGCCACGTGAGGGATGAGTTTTTCACAAGGATATTGAAGTCACCAATACAGGTGATAGACATAGGAGTAGAGAAGATGACAGAGATTCACATATCCAAACGTCTAGGAATAAAACGGAAGGACGAGGAGGTGATTAGATGCCGACCACCAGAAAGGCGGTACAGTCTGTCGTGACCCGCAGACAGCTGAGAGTCTCAGGGAGGAAGGACATGTTATACAGGAGCACAAAAAGAACAGACGCCAAACTCACTATCGAATCCCAAGTGTTACCTGTATTAATGACTACATGTTTCTCTTTACATCTAAATAAGTGGTTTCATGTGGACAGGACAATATCTGTCCCGGCAATGGTCACAGCTAGAAAGGGATACAATTCACTGCCATTTAACCCTTATGTTTCATTTTTATTGGATTACATAAAAATATTTAACCTCACCCACTCACAGAGATGCTGTACAGAATAATTAACTATTATACATAAAGTATTTACAATTATAATACATTCAACTCCATTATTTATTTTAAGATTTGCCTTGTATGAAATAAACTTTGACATCTTAGTATAATGCACTAATGGGGACAGAGAACTGCAATAAGACTAAGAAAAAGCTGTATTCTCATAAGTAATAAGATTATATGCTTCCACTTCCCTTTTCCCTCCAACTGTGACCGTAACAATTTAACACTAAAGAATGAATCTTCCCTTTGGCTGGGTGAAGCAACTAATGAAAAATATTCAGCATATCTGGGATACAGTTTACAGAAACAATTTATAATCTGCACTTCTTCCAGTTCTTTTGAGAAATGCATTGGCCCCGTTGACACTCCATGATGGATCTATTTTTATCTGTCTGGTTTTTTTAAAATGGTGTATCTCACAAGGAGGATAAGCAGAAAACATATGACACACACAACTGTTTGTTTTTTCATTTCGCGTTCATGATTACTTGAGTCACAAATGACATATGATCCAAACCAGTAACATATGTCTGCGCCTGACAGAGGACATTTTTCATCTTTCTAGTCTGGGTTACACTTTCAGCAGCAGGTGTTGTGAATCTAAGTGAAACAAGCTTCTAAATTCTGATTCAACATACTTCAGAATGTTTCATGGGAACCAGAAATAAAAGGAGCAGTTTTGCCTTTCTATTTCCTAAAATTTCTCTAAACCATGGCCGTCTTTAGCCTAAGTCTAGACTGCATAAGCTTGGCTAAATCATTGCAATGTGATGTTTCTTCTTTTGATCAGAGGCTGGTTGCCCGGCTCGCCTCTCCTATCTTTTGCCCTACCCCTTTCCTCTGTACCCCTTGATCCTGTGGGATCAGATAAGTGTGGGAGCAGTTCTTATACCTCAAATGATCGTTCATACCGCCACACCTTTCCTGATGATTGGAATGATCTTGGCTTCTTCAGCCACTTGGAGCACTTCGATGCTTCCTTCAAGATTCAGGTAAGCCACCACCTTCTTTATGAAGTCTTCCCAGTACTCTACGCACCTCTCAGAGTTCGTCATTCGCGCATCAGTTATTTTTAGGATGACCATATAATGTATTGCCTAAACCAGGGTACTTAGAGAGCAAAAAGGTTCATTGTTAATAATTACCATCCTGGCTAACTAGGATATGTGGTCACCCTAATTATAGCACTTAGGATATTGTATTGTGGAACGACCCACCTCCAGCAACCAGACTGTAAGGACAAGCCTGTTTTGTACCTTGTGCAAATACCAGTGGTATTTAAATACTTTGTGGATATATATCTACTGCTTCACTATTACCTTTCTTCTAGCAAAGGTGTCCTTAAGGAATCACCCTACTCCACTCTTTGTATGCTTCCAGTACCCACCCATGTCATTTTGATGGACTTGAACTCACCTGCCTTTGACCCCTGTGGGTAGAGACATGACTTAGATTCCACAGATTATACTAATACGAGTCACTGGCCATCCCCATCAGTCAGTGATTGGTTCAGATCTGCACATGGTAGTCTAACTGGTGTCCATCTTGCACATTTTGTTCAAACTGTGGAGAAGAGAAACTCAGTTTCCACTTTGGTTGCTATACTGTGAGCCTGAAACTGCCAGAGGATCCCTCACCTTCAAGGAGAGCCACTCATGAAAATGAAGTGAACATTGAAGAAAACAGAGCCAAGACATGTATCCCCAAAAATCATTAGAGCTTTGTTCTCCAATGTTACCTGAACTTACATTTTTTTACCCCAAATTTTTGAGTTACTTGAACCCATAAATTACCTTTTTGCTTAGGTCAGTTTGAGTTCTGTTTCTGTCTTTTGCAAAACAAAAAAATTCTTTTTCTGACTGATGAGTCCTGGGCCATAAAAGGAGCTCAGTAAGCACTGGTTGAATGAGTTGAATGAGTGGAGTAATTATTTGTGGGCAGTCTCAGGACTGTGACTGACTAGAGGTAACTCCCACCTGCAGCTCCCTAGAATCTATTGCCAAGTTACCTCATCTTTGGGGAGTGCTCTGTGCTAATAGTACTGCCTTCAGGGAGAGCTCCTGGGTCAATCAACATGGGCTCTCACTTTTGTTTTATTTCTTTGTTTTTCTATTTTATAGGCACTTTTTGCCATTGGTGACTTGAAAGTAATTTGGAGACAGCCAGAGAAGTAAAAGGAAATGTGACTTCCGGCTATCACTTATAAAAGTTGCTGAAAGTTTGAATTACACCATCAAGACAAAAACCACCTTCTCCCTAACCATTCTCCAGCCCCTTATTTTAACAAGACAAAGGAACTTTGTCCAAGCACACACTTCAGATGCCAGTTTGGTCTGACTTACCCAAAGAAAGTGCTGTCACATTTCCTCAAACCTAATAGGACTTGTATAAAATCATATAGAAAAAAATTTATTTTAAGAGTCCCAGATACGAGGCCTATAAAACATTTTATGGTAGGGAGGGTGTAGATATTGTCATAATCATCATGTAAATAGCCCAAGAAAACCCCAGAGTGAACACAAATCCATTAATCAGTCAATTCATTCTGGATTCTGGGGGAAATGGACTAGAGTAGAGCTGCCTGACAAAATTTGACTTGAGAATCTAGATTTCACATGTATCTTTCTGAGGTCTAGAAGTGAGCAGAGCACAAAGTGCCATTTTGATGAAACAAATATAAACATCTATTTGGAATTAATTGTAGTTGAGGGATTATTGGATAAAACTCACTTCCGTTCTAGACTAAGCAGTACATCACGTTACATTAATATATAAAATGACAGGTTAATGTCATCACCTCCAACCATCAGTTTTTAACCAACTTGGTTCTAATGACCTACTTAGACATTAGGAACTTTTACTAGTGATGACTGTGCACAGGAATTCTGGCACTACATTCCAGAGGCCTGAAGGACACTTTCTCCCTTTTCCTCTTCGGCTCTGTCTGCATGGTTTACATTACCTCATGGGGGTATTAGTTTTCCATTCTCCCAAAACCATTCTGCACATCATAAATTAGATCTTATCTTTTCCTAGCTTAAAACTCTTCACTGGATTTTCATTCACTTGGAATAAAATCCAAAATCTTTGCCATATTCTATAATATCCCACCTGCCTGGCTCCTCTATAGTCAACTCCTATGACTCATGCCCTTACTCACTAAATTTTAGTCAGAGTCTTTCTTTAACATCTCAAGATTGAGTTCAAGATGGTTGATTAGGTAAATGCTATGCCTGCTGCATCCCAGGATCACATCAAAATTACAAATAAGTTATACAACAATCAACCTCAAGAATCATCTGAAGACTAGCTGAACAGAAATCCTGTAACTAAAGATATAAATAAGAGGACACATCAGACTGGTAGGAGGAGTGGAAATGTGAAACAAGCTGACCCCAAATCCACAGATAGTGATTGAAAAACAGGAGGGACACCTTGGTGGTAGAGGTTCCCCCTAAAGAGGGAAGGGTCCCAGTCCTACACCAGGCTCCCCAGCCCAGGGGTCCTGTACCACGAAGAGGAGTTCCCACAACATTTGGCAGTGAGAATCGCCCAGAGGCATTCTCGACTGATGGGCTGCTGATCCCATCCCACAGGTTGTGGAAACCTTTTTGCAGCAGTGGACTGCCCACAATGGCCAGAGAAGTGTTTACTGGTAGGAGGTGACCTAAGACCTACACCACAGTGTTTCTTGGGCAGTTTTCAGGGATCTGAGGGCCTGAGGCAGGTAGTGGCTGGCCACAGTGTTTTCAAGGCATTTTTATGGGGTAGTCACAGGCCTGGCACCTGTGGGAGAGCCAAGGCTGCATTGACTTTGTAAAAAACCACAGAACACACCCCTTAGCTTCCTGGAATTCTGTCCTGCTCACTTAGAGAGGCATTGCCAGAGGCATTCTGGACACCCGGGTGTCCAGCTCTGCCTCATGAGCCAGGGAAACACAGCAGCAGAAGGCCTACAACAGCCTGGAGAGATTTTGATAGTGGACAGTGAACTAAAACCTGTGCTGCAGCCACTCTTGGGCAGTTCTTGCAGATTTTCAAGCCTCGGGCAGGCAGTGGCTGGCGGTGTTCTAAGGGTGTTTCAGAAAGTGGTCACAAGCCAGGCATTGCCCTAAGGTGAGCAGTGGCTGGCTGTGGTGTTCTTGGAGTGCTTGCAAGGTGGTCACAGGCTGGGCACTGGTGTAAGAACTGAATCTGCATAAAAACCACAGTCCATGCCTTATGACTCTCAGGGACTCTGCTCTACGCAGCTAGGTCTATATCACTGAGGGCACTCTAACACGGGATCAAACAGCCCAACCCTCACACCTAAGGAGGCTCTTTCAATGGCTGGGCCTAATTAGCAACCAGTGGGTAGCAATAGACCTAGGTGGACCTGTGCCTTTGATTAAGCTGCCTCAGGCTCACTACTGGTGGCAGCAGGCCTCAGTTCACAGCAAGGCCACCCCTACATGCGTAAAGGTTCAGCACAGGCAGCGGCCAACCACATATAGCTTTGTGGATCCTACCACATAACTATGGGCCATTACAGGCAAGGCTAAAATTGGCCTTCATTGGGACCCTCTCCCAAGAGACACCAGAAACAACATACCCAGCAGCTAGTTTCAGATCATACCAGAGCACTACCTGATTAGCATCACAAATGGCACACCCAAAGTTGACATTTGCAGATAACATGATAGTATCTATAGAGAATCCCAAAGATTCCACCCCAAAACTACCAGAACTGATACATGAATTTAGCAAGATACAAAATTAATATTCAAAAATCAGTAACATTTTTATATGCCAATAATGAACTATCAGAATGAGAAATTAATAAAACAATCCCATTTACAATTGCATCAAAAAGAATAAAATACTTAGGAATAAATTTGACCAAGGAAGTTGAAGACCTATACACAGAAAATTACAAGACAATGAAGAGAGAAATTAAAGAACATACACAAAAATGGAAACAGATAGTGTGCTCATGAATAGGAAAAATTAATATGGTTAAAATGTCCATACTATCTAAAGCAATCTACAGATTAATGCAATCCTTATCAAAATACCAATGGCATTTTCCACATAACTAAAACAAAAATTCCTAAAGTTTCTATGGAATCAGAAAAGACCCCAACAGCCATGGCATTCCTGAGAAAGAAGAACAAATTGGGAAATTATCATGCTTCCTCATATCAAATTATAGAACAAGGTTATAATAATCAAAACAGCATGGTATTAGCATAAAAACAGACACACAGGTCAATGGAAGTGAATAGAGAACCCAGAAATAAATCTATGTTTATTGGTTATTTAATCTATGAAAAAGGAAGCAAGGACATGTATACATTGGGCTAAAAACAGTCTATTCAGTAAAGGGGGCTGGAAAAACTGGACAGATACATGCAAGAAAATGAAACTGAACCACCTTCTTACACTGCATACAAGAATAAACCACATACAAGAATAAACTCAAAATAGATTAAAAACTTAAATGTAAGACCCAAAACCATAAAACTCCTAGAAGCCATTACTCTCAGTAATATTTTTACTGATATATCTCCTTGGGAAAGGGAAACAAAAGAAAAAAACGAACAAATGGGACTACATCAAACTAAGAAGTTTTTGTACAGCAAAGGAAATTATCAACAAAACCAAAAGACATTCTACTGGGATAATGTCTTTGCCAATGACACAACTGATAAGGGGTTAATATCCAAAATTTATAACAAACTCTTAAAACTCAATACCAAAAACAACAAATGAACAAGAAAGCAAAAACAGCAAAGAGGACAAACAGATGGCCAATAGACACATGAAAAGATGCTCAAAGTCATTAATCATCAGAGAAATGTAAACAAAAACTACAATGGGATACCACCTCAGTCCTGTTAGAATGACTATCATCAATAAATCAACAAACAATTGCTGGAGAGGAGGAAGCCCTCGTGCACTGTTGGTGGGACTGCAAATTCGCCCAGCCACTATGACAAACAGTACTGAGGTTCCTCAAAAAATTAAAAATAGAACTACCCTATGACCCATCAGTTCCATTCCTGGGCATTTATCCAAAGAAATCCAAAACATTAATTTGGAAAATTATGTGCACCCCTATGTGCACATAATACTGTACATTATTCACAATAGCCAAGATACAGAAATGCCAGAAATGCCCATCAATAGATGATTGAATAAAGAAATTGTGGTACACTTATACAATGGAGTATTATTCTGCCATAAAAAAAGAATGAAATCTTACCATTTATAACATGAATGGGCCTAGAGGACATAATGCTAAGTGAAATAAGTCAGACTGAAAAATATAAATATCATATGATCTCACTTATATGTGGAATCTAAAGAATAAAATAGAATAAACAAACAAAACAGAAATAGAAACAGAGAACACAGTGATGGTTGCTAGATGGGAGGGGATTTGGCGGATGGGTGCAACAGGTGAAGGTATTAGAAATTACAAATTGGTAGTCACAAAATAGTCACAGGGATAGGAAATACAGTATGGGGAATATAGCCAATAATAATGTAAAGACTGTGTAGGGTATCCAATGGGTACTGGACTTACTGGGGGGATTACTTCATAGATTATAAATGTCTAACCACTGTGCTGTACACCTGAAACTAAGATAAAATAACTTTATATGTCAACTATAATTAAATATATATAATATATATGTATATATAATCACGGGATGTAAAATACAGCATATGGAATACAGTTAATGATATTGTGATAGCTACATATGATGCCAAATGGATAGTACACTTGAAATTAATAACACAATATATCAAATGTGCTGTGTTCATTTTAGTTTTAGGCCCTTTGCATATACTGTTCCCTCTGCCTGGAAGGTTGTTCCCTCCCCATTCCTACAACTACCGTTGTTCACCTTTGCTTGTCTGAAAGTCCTTCTTATATTTGGTAATTGTACATTGGCGTGCTTATTTATTTAATATCGCTCCTCACTGAAGTGGAGGCTCCAGGAAGGCAAATGGGGACCTGCTCTGCTTACTACTCTGTTCACTGGCACATAGAAGTACTCAATAAATATTTGTTGAAATATAGTAGAATAAAATTGCTCGGATGGCATGGAGTTCACATACCTCTTAGCTCAGGGACACCTTCCCATTCTAAGTGACTGGTACCTCCAGGAGCACTGTCCTCTCTATGAGTCCTGGGAACAGACATGCCTTGAAGAGGCTTTTTTAAATCATAAATATTAGTACTAAAAGGTACACTGGAGATATTAGTTTACAGATGGGAAACTCAGGTTTATAAAGTGGAAGTGACTTAACCTTGGGTGGGATCACTTCTCTACTCCTCTAGCCTCCCCGATGAGGGAATTTTCCCTAAAATGCTTGGCCTCCTACTTCCCCCTTGGAGGTAGAGTAAGTTAGACAATTATGACTTTGGGAAAGGAACTAGGTATGCACTCAGCCCCTCTTTCACTGAGGGGTTCATCACAGGACATACACATTCTGTATTGCTCCTTGCCCCAGGTTTTCAGGATCAGGCTCTGCCCATGGGGAGGCTGCCTAGTTGTGCTTCTGCCTGGGGATAATGGGACAGTTTTGTCTTGTTCTGGATTCAGTATTTGCAGGACTATGGTGCCTGCTTACTTGAGCTCTGCTCTCAAACCTAGCCTCCACTAGTTTAAAAGGACCTAATTTTCTGATTCCTCTTCCTGTTTTAGTTGGTTCATAAAAAAGAGGAGGTAGGTGCCCTTGTATCTCAATACCAAAGCACTGCCATTGTTCACTGTCAAAGTTAGGGACCAGAATTCCAATCTTCCCAAGCTCCAACTCTGATTTCCAATGAATAATGGGCTCGCCTCAGCCAGTTCCACAGCCACCTCTGAATTGTCTCTACTGCAGTCAGCATCCCACCCCACCCCCTGACCCAGAGCGACAGGGGCAGGACCGTCTTCCAATCCACGCTTTCTCCACGTTGATTCGGTTAAAGACATATTTATAATGATTTCACCATGAATATGTTTTGAAGTTAGTGAAGTAAAGTGTAAAGAGCCAACTTAGCAGGAAAATTGGGTAATGACCAGATTAATAGGATAAATGTAAGTCCTCATCATGAGTTTTTCAGGTTATAAATGCATTTTTACCATCAGTTTATATTTGCTTTTCCCAAATTATTTTGTCAATTCCATTTTTTTTGTTGTTTTATTTTGTTGTTTCATCCAGACTCTTTAAACCCATTATTTTACTCTGATATTTCTCTGGATATGAAATCAGAATATTAACCCTCTTCTGGTTGATGCATGTTTCACTTAATCATGACTAAGAAGAGAACTGTATTCTCTTTTATTATTGCTATAATGTAATACTTTTAATATTTCTAATGGACCAACAGGTAGAACTTTCCCATGTTCAAATGGAGTATAAAAAAAGTATTGGGTATGATTATGATCTTACTTGTTGAAACAAATACCTTCTCTGGTCACCCTAAAAACAGAGGGGAAGAGAAAATCACTTATAATGAAAAAGCAAAAGAAACACACCTCTTTATCAAGAATCTTTAACCACTCTCTATTGTTTCAACTTAAGCAAAAAGAAAAAGAAATAACAATAAAAATAAAATAAAACTTAAAGAGCGAACGAACAAAGTGTCTCCCAGGCAGTCATGCTCTCTTTCTCCAGTGGTGTTTAAAAGGGTAAAGCCATTTCCCTTTGTGCATTTGGAGGAGCCAGTGGTCAATGGATGTTGTCACCTAACTATCACCTCCTTTTCCATTAGAAGTCTAACCTTCTAAACTTTTCTCTGTGTCAAGATGGTACATGTCCTCCTCAGTTTGGAGGCTGTCTGCTGTACTTCAGAGATTCTGTGTCTTTGGTATAGTTAGAGAGAGAGTTTTGATTTCTTATATTTTTGTTTCTTCTTGACTCTCCAGCCCTTGCTTCCCTTGCTATGATGATCACAAAAGACATGTTCATGCTGCGAGATTCTCCCATGCGTTTACGGGCTTAGATTTTTGGGAGCAAGAAATAAACTTGTGCTATTTATTCCACAACATTAACCAATCCTACTCTGACTATGACAGCAGGTGATGTGGACACTGTACACGTTATTTCCACCCACATTTTATCGGTAAGAACATAGTCACATGGACTGATTCAAGGGCAGGCTGGCTTGTTTATACTCTGTTACTATGGAAACAGAAGAGCGAAGCTAGTGGAGGGGAAGCAGTTGTTCTCACTTCCTTGCCTCACATTCCAGCGTTGCACTTGCTTGCTATGCCCTCCTCCCCCTTCCCATTCTGTGTACAACCCACACATCCTCCAAAGCACAGCCTTCTCCAAACTCCTCAATGTTCTGATTTCTCTCTGCTCCAGATTCTGATTGCCCAGTGTTTAGAACCTAATATTACATGATTTGTTCATTTAAAAAAATTATAAACTACTTCCCTGCCTCCAGGCATTGTGCTCAGAGTTTGAAGCCTCCACCTGCTTAGTACAGTGCCCTACCCAAACTACGTGGTTAATAAGTAATCCTTATTGGTTGAATATATGAGTAAGTCCGTAATAGGGCTGCCTGTGATTCCATGCTAAGTGGCAGAGCACAACTGGCAAAGAAGAGAAGGGACAAAATCCTCAGGTAGATTATAGAATGTTTGGGAGCAGGCAGTGTGCTTGTCTTGGACTCTGCCTTATCTCCAGTGCCAATCACTGGATCCGGCACAAAATAGGTTCTTAGTGTGTTTTTGGTTTTTTCATGGAGAAGTGTGAGGCAAGTGGCCTGACAGGGATGTCTTGAGGAATCTCGGGACACAGTTTGCACCAGTACATAGGGTGGAGTCAGATTTTGAAAAGTCAGTCATGGGTTTTCTAGTCTTCATAGGCTAGAAAATGAGAAGCATCAGCTATTTTTGTTTTGTTTTGTTTTGTTTTACAAATGGGTCTGTAAAAAGATTGAACTGTTTGGCTGAGTGGATGTAGATATAAATATTAAAGTAAAAAAAGGTAACTATGGTGATGAAAACCTGGGTTGGGGTAGCAATGGTAGACCTCAATACAAAAGGGCAACTAAAGGGAGGATCAGTAAGAATTGGTGACATAGACTCTGAGAGTTAAGAAAAAAATGACTTAAAAAAACGGTAATTGAGGGTGCTAGTCCGAAATTTTGGAACGAGAGTCATACCATTAAAGGGAGAGATGTTACAGAGGAACCTGTGACGAGCTTAGTGTGAGACATGTTGTATCTGCTGTGGCAGGAGGAAATCTATGGAGAGCACCTGTTTTCACTAATAAATATGTAGCCACGGGAGCGACATTTGTGGACATGCAAGACCTGAACAGACCGCTGCTCAGCTCTTAGTCTCTCCAGCACGTACATATGTTAAGGTAAACAGGACGGATCCTCAATCCCGTTGTCGAGTGGGCCTCGCCTTCTCATAGACTCTGTTGGTGGAGCCCCTGGACCATGTGTACATTTAAGTGTTTAATAAGGGAGAGGACTATGACAGATCACCTAAAGGAAGGGTAAGGTAGAGGATGGCTAGAGGGATAGAAGGTGATAGAAGGAATACCTTCCAGAAAGAATGGCATAGGGGTTCCCTGGTGGTGTAGTGGCTTAAGGCTTCGGCGCTGGCGCTGTCAGCGCTGCGGCCTGGGTTCGATTCCTGGCCAGGGAGATACCCACATACAAAAAAAAGAGAGTGGCATGACTAGGAAGCATGAGGTCCAGAGCAGAGGCATATAGAGCTATAGTGGTGAAATGTGTGTGTGTGTGTGTGTGTGTGTGTAGTCAAATGTGTATAATATTCAGAAAAGGGGTCTCCACCTGCCAACCATGCCTTTCAACTATGTTTCAAACCACCTACCTATTCCTCCATTTATTTAATAAGAACTTAGTACCATTTATGTGGCAGACACTGTACACATGAAAAAAAATCAGGCCGGTATTGGTTGCTGTCTTCACAGAACCTGTCTATTAAGGGTGAGATAGATGGTGAATACGTACAAATTAATTAATTCACTAAAACTGTGGTAAGTGGGAGAACCAGATGCTCTTAATTCTAACAATATTGTCTCCTCAAATAAGAGAGTTTAGGTAGAGCTCTGCAGAAGCAAGGGGTATTTTGGATCAGTTAATTCTCTGAGAATAGCTCATTTGGGAAGATACTAGCCTGGCCGCCTGAAGATGAGGGTCTTCTCACCTTAGAGCCAGTCCCACCTCACCTGCCATCTACAACACCAGCACCTTGTCCAAAAGGCAAACTGAGTGACAGGAGAGGCTTACCTTCAGCTTTGGAGGCCTGGAAATATCTATCCAGCTTTCTCCCCACTTGCTTCCAACTTCAGGCTGTAGGTCTGTCTTTAGGTTAAAGATACAAGGGACATAAGGATGGCGGAAAGATGGTACAAGTGGGCTATCAAGAAGAGAACGGTGACAGTGGAAGTGGGGGGTGAGGACTATAGTTGTGTACATTTTTTAAAAATATAATTTGTATTTTCTCCTTTTCATCTCCCCACAGCATCATAGATTGGTTGGATAGTAAAGTCTGGGTTGGTGTTGCTGGCTGGAACCATGAGAGATCCTAGTGCCATGGACTATTGAGTAGAGAAATCAATGTGTCCAGAGACCCCTGTGCCCCTCAAGTTACAGCTGAGGGACTGGGGACTGTCCTGTTAAATAGGTCCTTTTACTAGGCAATTTTATCCCCAGGGGCAGAGTTCATTGCCTGCCTTGGATTTGCCCCTACAACCTGTCTCCGCCAAACAATGGAACCCAGGTAAATCTAACTGCTGCTTCCAGCTGTCAGGACATATGACACGGGTCTTCAGAGAGGAGGACTTTGAGTAGGGCAGATAGAGGGAGCAAGTGGTAGAGGGATTTGGAGGAGAAGCAGATTCTATGTAGATATTTTGTTTGGGAGTATCTCTGTAAGAAAAGAGATGGTCTGGGGAGGGAGGAATTGTCCCAGTTCTTAACCATTTGGAAGGGCACTGATGGGTATAAAGAAAGTTGGACTTTCAGGGTACAGACCAAAGAACTTTGTTTCATATTTATCTTACTGTGTGTACATCATGAAATGAAAACTTGCATAAGCTATACAGAAGAGTTTATGTAGTAATCAAGCATAATATAATTACTAAATTATGTTTAAAGATTTAAAACTATAGAAACTTGGTTATTTGGTATAAAAATTAATATTCATTTAAACAGATTTATTATCACTTCTTCCTAATTTATTTAGAAAACATCTATTGATATCTTACAATGTAAAGGCAATTTTTTTTTTTTACAAAATGTATAATGTATAGTTTCTCACTTCAACAGCGTGCAATGATGTAAGAGAGATAAAAATGTATATACCAGTAGCTATAATAAGATAGATTTAAATAAAGTGATGAGGAATTTCAGAGTTTGAGTCTGAAGTAACTGGGGACAATATCTTGGAGGAGGTAGTATTTAAACTGGGATTTGTAGTATGGACACATATTAGTATGCCAGCTGGTAATGGTTGGCATCCCAGGTAGAAGGATTGCTTGTTAAAAGTGACATGGAGTGATTTAGTTCAGCAAAAGCACAGGGTACACTAAGAGAGGATGCACTAACCTCATAAGTACCTTCTCTTGGCTCAGGAATGTGGACTTCACATAATGGGACAACCTGGGATCCTTTTGGGCAGCAGAGTTGAGTGATGGAGGGGAACGTGAGGATGATAAATCTGTTAGTAGGCTGGGGAAGATCACCAGGAGGAGAGATAAAAAGTCGAGGGGAAAAGCAGGGTGATGAGATTTCCGTTTGCGGTAATGGTTTAGGATGGGGCAGACTTAAGGGATATAAGAGGGGGGACTCAAAAAAAAATTAAAAAAAACAAAAACAAAAAACCCCGCCAATTTATTTATTTAAAAAATGTGTATTTATTCTTACATGTTTAAACTTCGGTCACCTTCAAAGTAGTTTCCATTAGATGCAGTACTTCTATCAAGATGCTTTTGCTACTGCCCAAAAGAGTTTTTCAATTTGTCAATTTTGATGCCTTTTAGAGTTTCTACCCTTTTTTTTCTCCACCTCTTCCACATCGGCAGAACGTTTCCCTGCAAGGACTTTTTTCATCCAGGGAAACAAAAATAAAGTCGCTTGGGGTGAGACTGGATGAATAGGGAGGGTGGGGCACAGGGGTCATGGCGTTTTTTGGTCAAAAACTGCTGAATAGTCAGTGCAGTGTGGGCAGGTGTGTTGTCATGCCACACACTGTTTGTGTAAATCACCCATCATGAAATGGATAAATGTGTTGAAAGAGTCTCCCCCCAAAATTCCTTGAAGCCAAATGCAACCTGCCACAACCACGCCAGCTGGTACACAGATGTAGATGGGTTCCTAGAATGCTCACCTCGCAATGGAAGCCTGTACTACAAGTGGCCCACTCTCCAGAAGATAATTCTGTTTTTTTGTGAGTCACTCCTTGTATAGCACAATGGGAAGACCAGCATAGACAGGATAACTGAAGGTAAAAATTAGAAAAATTCTCAAATTGTGGAGGGGAATGTTAAGGCCATAAACAGAAGGGTTAGAAATTCTATAATACTTCTGCCTGCCCTGAGACCTGAAACAGTGGAAAAAGAAGAAATGTAAAGGTGGTCTGGGGTGAGGGGTGCAGATGAAGGTGCCAACATCCGAGAGTGAGGGTTCCTGAACATTGTTCTATTATATAGCTCTTGAGTCACCTGCCAAATACAGACGAAGCATGAATAAGAAGTTTTACGAGTAATTCCGACTTGGCTTTCACATAAACCTGAGAAGTTCAGTCAAAAGTGGCTCAGCCTTAGCCATATAGAAATATTAATCCATATAAAACTTCTTAGCATCTTACCTTTTCAAGAAGCGGGGGCATCTTGTTAAAATGAAAAATCTGGCTGATCTGTTATAATAAACAGTCTCAATAATTCTGCAGGCCCCAGCCTGGGAAGAACTGTCATGGATAGATACTGAAGATTTCCATGCATCCATCCTTCCCCCAGTTTCACGAGGCTTTTGTGAGAATAAATTAAACAAGATATATGTAAAAACATTTTGTCTATACTAAGTTCCTAGGTGGATATTATAGGCCTATTAAAAGAGTACTATGTGGATTCTACAACATATGAATGATCTGAAATTAATTCGTTTTCTTCTTTTTAATTTATATTCAACTTTCCTACAAAAATTATTTAAAGCAATGTTTTGCAGTTTATAATTTTTAAGAGTTTTCTCTATATGTTGATGAAGGGAGTAGTGGGGGAAAAAATGCTTTAAACCAACCAGTATACTGGTAATGATGGTGTCTACCAAGCAGGTGATGCACCCACAGTCACAGCACTGGACAGTCAGGACATCTGAGGCTTGTCTAAGCAATAAACTATAATATAACAACTGCCTTCTGAGATCATGTAATTCCAAGAGAATTTACCTTTCAGATGGGTCATTTAAAGAACATATTCCTACCCAAGGCTTTGAGAAAGAGGTTTTTGGCCACTTTAAGTCCATCCATCCAGTACACCCCTTGGCTAATAATTGTATGCTCTCAGTTCTGCCATTTTGGAAGAGGGAAAAATGTGGAAACTGAAAAGGGATAATTTTTTCAAATAACAAATACTACTATCAACTCCCATCGCATCTTCACATCATGTAACAAGGTAGTGTACTTAGCCAAAAGAACAAAATTATGTTTATCTCAGGAGCATTGTTTGCTATTCCTGGACACATTTAAATGCTTCTTTTCAGTTATGAACCTATAGACTTGTTTTCTGGTTTCTGGGACTCTAGAATTATATTCACTAGTTTATGACATTAATAAGACTTCCTAAAACCCTGAATGGGTGTGGTATAAGTGATTTGTAAGTATCATGATAAGGGCATTTCATAGCTTCCCCCCTCAATCTGCTCCTAGGGCATTTGGGGAGGGCTTACTGCACCCCAGGTCAATGGAAAGAGTCTCTATATTCATTTTCACATAACAATTTTATGAGACAGTTAACATTACCTCTATTTTATAGATAAAGCTAAAAGCATATGGTTTTTTTTTCCTAAGAAGCAGTTAATAAAGAGTATGTACAAATAGAAATTTCTTTATGTTTTAGTAACAGAACTCAGCTCTTCAGTCCCATTTCTACTGATAGAAAACAATCTTGCCTCATCAAGGTAAATTCAGTTCTTTCTGATTTTTCTTAGTGCTTCCTGGTTAACTGGTAACTCCAGGATTCTTGTCCTCTCATGCCTTCACTTATCCATAGGGATGAATCTAAGTTCTGGAAAGTCTACATATTTCCCTAGCACTGGGGGCTAGATGCCCAGTCCAGTGGTTCATGGTCACTAGATTTGTCCAACCTGGTTTACAGTGGCACATACAATCTCCAATACCTTTTGACTGTCTACATCTGTGGTTGTAGGTACAAGTTTCCCTTTGATTTTTGTGTTGGATCCATTCAGGTTATTTGGTATCATGATAACTCCAACTTGAAGGTTTCACAAGATCCACAGGTCCATTTCAGACAAAAGAAATTCTAGCTTCTCTCTCACACCATTCTGTAATTCTTCCCTCAGGTCATTCCACCTACATACCTCCTTTAAATATTGCCACTTTACACTAGCAGTGCCATGTGTGACTATGGTTTCTTGAAGAGGTTTTCAGTTTCCCTGGGCCATGTCCTAAGAAATAAGATGTCAATTCCCTTAATACTTACTATTCCCCAACCTATCCAGTTTCTTTCACCATTTTGCCTATCCCACCCAGGGTCCATGCCCACTGAGAAGGTGAGGAAGTCTAAGTGTTCACTTAGGGACACTCACCTACATTTATCTCCATTACATTCTACATAATTTTTCTGTCTCTCACTGGAAGAATGTTATTTTATTTCCAGATCTGTCCTCTGAGAAGGCCTAGAAATAACGACACATTCTCTAGCTGTGGGATCCTTACAGCCCAGATTGCAGTCTTGAAATACCATTTTGACAATATATAATGCCTGCATGTAAGATCACCACTAATGATTTCAATGATAAGGGAAGTTTAGGAACCACAGCTGGGCCAAGTAGCACTAAGACAAACCTATGACAGCTCTCATCCTTCCCTATTACCCTCTTCTCCTTCTCCACCCCGCAACCATGAAGAAGCCTTGAAAACCAGAATTGCAAGCTGAGTAGCTACAAAAACAATCAGCCTAGCAGCCACTGAGAGGGAGCAGAACAGGTTTGGAACTTTCAAAGAGCCTCATCTGCCGATAATTATCACTATTTACCTGTCTGTAATTGTGTCCCCCGCAAACATATATTTAAGTCTAATTCCCAGTACCTGTGAATGTGACCTTATTTGGAAATAGGTTTTTTGTAGATTTAACTTAGTTAAAATGAGGTCACACTGAATTAGGGTGAGCCTTAAATCCAATGACTGGTGTCTTATAAGGATAGAGAAATCTGGATCCCAAAACAAACTAAGAGACACACACAGAGGTAAGAAGGCCAGTGACAAAAGAGGCAGAAATTGGCATGATACAGTTGCAAGCCAAGAAACACCAAAGACTGCATCAAGCACGAGATGCTAGGAAGAGATAATGAGTGAGTCTCCTAGAGGAGGAGGGCTCAAGGCCCCGCCAACATCTTGATCTCAGATTTCCAGACTCCAGAACTGTGAGAGAATACATTTCTGCTGTTTTAAGTCACCCAGTTTATGGCAGTCTGTGACAGCAGCCCTAAGAAATTAGTACAGGTGGTGATGCCAGGGTGGTAAACCAGAGACTGAACAAAATACGAAAAAGAAGATTTGGGGAAAGAGAACTCCACAGAGGGTTTTGCAAAGCTCCAACATATTCTAGGTAATCTAGAAAGGCAGATGCATGTGTAATGTAAGGCTGTGCACTTGCCCAAGAAAGATCTGAAAGGGCCCTAATTTCTCCAACTCTGGGGTATGCTGAGGCCCTGCCAAAGCAAGAAGTGAAGCTTAAGGCAGAATTTTAAACTGAGCATTGAAGTCCACCTACAACACACACACACAGAGCCCTTCCACAAAGAATGGAACATTTATTGGTTCAATCATTTAAAGAAATCTCTGTTTAAAGAAATCATTAGCTGACCACAAAGACAACAGAGCAGAGTTACAGTTAGTTCAGCGGTCACACACGACAGGGAATCAAAGAAAGTAGTCTGAAAATATACTGTCTACAAGAGACACCGTAGACTCAAAGGCACAAATGGTTGAAAGCTAAAGGATGCAGAAAGATTTACTGAGCAAAAACCAACCATAAGACAGCTGAAGTTACTTTACTAATATCATGCAAAATAGACTTTAAAACAAAAAAAGTTACTAGGGGTAAAGAGGCATATATTATAATGATAAAAGAGCCTATAAATAAGGAAATGTAATTCTTATAAACATATGATTATGCAACTAATATCAGAGCTACAAAATGCATTTAAAAAAACAAACTGGAAGAACTGAAGGTAGAAATAGATAATTCAACAATAAAAATAATCAACTTAAGTAGCCTTCTTTAATAACGTCTTAAACAACTAAAGAAAATAGTTAACTGAAATAAAAGACTTGAATGACACTATAAGCAAACTAGTCCTAACAAACATTCTACCCAACAATAACAAAATACACAATCTTCTCAAGCACCCATGAAACATTTTCCAGGATAGACCACATTCCAGACTCCAGGATAGATGACAAAACAAGACTGAGTAAGTTTAAAAGTGCTGAAGCAACACCAAGTCTATTTTTTAACCACACTAAAATCAAATTAAAAATAAAAAAACAGAAGGAATTTACAGAAGTTTGCAAATATGTGAAAATTAAGCAACACCCTCTTAATAACCAATATAGTAAAGAAAAAAATCAAAAAGGAAGTTAGTAAATAATTTGAGATGGTTGAAAATGAAAACACAACATGTCTAAACTTATTGGATGTCACTAAAGCAATGCTTAGAGAGAAAGTTACAACTGTAAGTGCCTATATTCATAAAACAAGATCTCAAATCAATAATCTAACTTACCACCCTAGAAAAAGAACACAGTAAAACCCAAACAAGAATACAGATAGAAATAATAAAGATTTGATGAGAAATGAAAGAGGATAGAAATACAATAGGGAAACAAATCAATGTTAGATCTTGGAATAGATCAACAAAATTGTAGACCTTTAATTAGACTAATCCCATCCTACCTAACCCCCCCCCCCAATACTCTAATTACTAAAATTAGAAGTGAAAGAGAGGAAGGACATCACTACCAAATGTATGGAATTGAAAAAGAATTATATGGAGATACTATGAATCATTGTATGCCAACAAATTAAATAATGTAGAAGTCATCACTAAAATATTCAGGAATGGTCAGGCATTAGGGCAGAAATTTACTCTTACATGATTCAGAAATAAAAATGTTATTTTTACTGTAATTGCAATTTCTGTATACTCACGTAAAAAAAGGTAAAAGGAAGATAATGATACCATGTCAGGCTACTAATCATAGCAACGCTTATTATTGTAAGAAAAAAGGAATCTCAAAGTTCAAACAATAATGGTTTACTTCTAATCAGGCAAAATTCATGAAAGTACAGGTCTCAACGGGTGCACATCCACACACACAATGCCCGGGCATTGGAAGAGTCATACCTGTGTATGATGATGGCAGGTGTTAGGCTGGAGAAAAAGACTATAAATCAGGTTCCACGTGTTCCTTGTAAGGAAACGACTGAACAGACAACTATGAGATGAGTGTGGAGGCAGAGGGTTTTAAATAAGAAAAGGGGTCAAATATATGGTGCCAGAAGATTTATGTATGTGCCTGTATGATGTATTATAAAAGTGTACACTTGCAACCCATATAATTTTATTAACCTATGCCACCCCAATAAATTTAATTTTAAAAAGTAAGGAATGAACCTCAGAGAGGTTGGAGAATTAATGCAGTGATAGTAGAAAAGTAGTATTGAGGAAGAACACTGACCCTGACCCTAAATAGCTCTTAAGACACCATGCTTGGCTGGCCTGATTCTGCAAGGAATTTAAATTTTTATGGAAGATTTTGTAGCCAGAAATCAAAGGAAATTATATGAAACTTGGTCTGCAATTGCTGCTTCAGGAAATCAAATATGAAAATAGTTTTCTATAAATTTTTCCTGGTCTACTTACATGGGAAAGTAATAGGGGTAAATAATAGAGCAATTGAGCTGACACATATTTATTCTTCGCATTTGTTTGTGAAATGATTTTATTTAGAATACCTTCAAATGTTGTTAACTCTAATTCATTTGTGATTTTATTTAAACATCTTTAGCATATGAAGCAGATTACCTGTTACTTTATTACTTTAATGTTATAATACCATATATATTATATATGTATTTTATACATTGTATACTTAAGAACATCAAAATAGTTCTAAGAAAATATAGCATAAACTTCCTGTTGTCATTCTTAGCATATTATTTTTAGGTGGTCTCAATTCCACTAGATAGTGATTATTATATCCTAAGTGTTTTTCAGAGGACTATTTCATTTAGATTAATTTCTAATACCCCAAGTCATGACAAGATGATAAATATTTCTATTTATCACTTATTCCTTATACTATTAATTCTTATAAAAATTTGTTTGCCATGCCTTAGACCATGAAGACTCTTGTTAAATTGTAATCATTTCAAGATGGGCATGCATGGTCACTGCACACACTTTTATTAAGGAGGGGAAGGAAATGGTTTGGAATTCAAGATTTTTCATGGATTAAACAATGCTTAAGGACCTAGCAGTTTTAGAGGAAATCCAGTTTACTTTTGCTTTAACACACCCAGAAGATTTAAAATTAATACATAGCATGAACGTTTTAATTGAAAATTAACATCGCCATAATTGGAAATGAGGATCAGCATTCTGATGTCTAGGAGAGAGCTATTTGGTTGGGAAGGTTATCACACTGGGGAGCACAAACAATGGAAGAGGAAAACAAATCACTTATTTCCTTGAGCAAGGGCACACAGTAAACACTGGAATTGATGGTCAACTATAATTTGCTTCTAGAATCAGCAACTCTGGCAGAACTACCCTTTGGATTTATAGCAGAGCACACACACAGCAGTGACTTTGAAAGCAAAGTATAAAAGAACCAAGAAAAAAAAGTGACTAATTCTTAAAGTTCTGCTCCCTACTACAAAGATTGCCACGCACAGCATGCCCCTCAGCAACCAATGATATTTGAGTCATCAACCATCCTTTATTATTTTGCCTGGGAATTTTAGCCACCCTGAACAAGGTAGACAGGGTTTTTCCTTCCATCTTGGTGAAAAATACAATAAAATAAGTTGTATTCTGTTTTCTATTTGTTTCCAGTGTCTTAAAAAAAGATTCAATCACTTCTCGGGATCCCCTAGGATTAACACAAGGAAATACCTCGCCCCAGTAGAATCCTGGGGCCCCAGCACCACCCTAAGGCACTTCCACCTCTTCCATCCTCGGGTTCACTTCAGATGGCGCTCCTTCGTGGAGCAGAGGGAATTTAGGGGAGAACTTCTGTAGGAATCATCAGTCCCACGAACCAGTTTCTCTTCTTTCCCCCCTTTCACTGAAGGTGAAAAACAGCTCACACGAAGTGCCCACTGTCTTCTGTTTCCCTGTCTGTTCCTGGAGCCAAGAGAGGGCCCGTCAGCGAGGCACCCTTTGCTCTGTCTCAGCGACTGTGACCTTCACCCCATTGTCTGTGCAATGTGCAGAGCTGGGGGTCAGAGCAGCGGCGTCCGCATCACTCTCCACGCCCGGCGGGGCCAGAGGCTCCTTTCTTGGCCCGGAGGAAGGGCTTTTGTGGAAGCAGAGTTTGAAAAGCCCCAGCACTGTCATGGTCAAGATCACCAACACCACTACTGCTATGCTCACAAGTATGAAGACCACGGTGGCGGAGGAGTCAAAAGCCTGGAGAATGGCAGGGGAAGACGTGGAATTAAACTTGGGAATCACACTTCCTGAAGAAGTGATGGCGGTCTTTGAGTTGGCATGAGGGGACATTTGAAAGGAAGACATCGTGCTCTGGGCTCCCCACCAAGGAATCTGGGGAATAGATGTTGCTGAACCGCCTGGTCCAGGGACATGGGGTAAAGCTCCTGGCTTCTTCTCATGGACCCCGGGTGACCACGTTCTCTTCGGCACGGGGCTGGCTGCAGTGGCCCGCGGGTGCCTGCTGGACACAATGGTCCCCCCGAGGTCCGGCTGTCCTTCTCCATTGGTTACGCAAGAACGTCCTTCTTCCCCCAGCTTGAAGCCCGCAGCACACTCGCAGGCAAAGCCTTCCAAGTCATCCAGGCAATTGTGGAGCTCCGCGCATTTGCCCGCACGGAGGTACCTCCCGGGGCAAGGACAGAGCACGGCCCCGGAGGGTATCACGTCCCAGCGCGCGCCGACCTCGTCCACGATGCAGGTGGCTGTGATTAATTGCTGCCCCGGGCAGCGGGCACTCACCTTGGTCCCAGGGGGACTGAAGTCCAGAGCAGCACTGTGCATCTGGAAGGGCGCGCGGTAGCCCACGTTAGAGGCGGCCCCGGGGCGCGGCGCTGGGCACATGCTCTCAAACTGGTACTTGCACAGGTAGCCGTTGGCGCGCATGTGGCAGCGCATCTCTTTCCAGCCTGCGGGCTCGATTCCCCCGGTGGCCTGGAGTCCCGCGCAGCTCCGCACAGTGCAAGAGCGTTGGGGCTCCTGCACCCACTGCAGGGTGTCGCTTTCCGACCCGCCGACGACGTCGGGGGTCAACCAGGAAAAACCCCGCAACGGCTCGTTCTCTAGGGTGCAGCGGGATCGCTTGCGCTCCAGCGCCACCCAGAATATAAGGTCTTTGGAACCCCCTCCGGGCCCGGGGCCTGCCCGCAGGAGTGCAAGCACCGCGCGGAGCTCGGCGCCCCCGCTCACGGTGCTGAGCGCCCCGCCGCGCAGGTTGCAGGCCTCCTCAGCCGCCAGCCGCTTAATAGTCGCGTGGTGCAGGCTGTAGCAGGCCCCCGAGGCAGAGCAGCCCGCGCGGTCCGCGGTGGGATGCTCGCCGCGGGCCTGCCGGGGCCAGAGCGCCTGCCAGAGGAGGCACAGGGCGAACGCCGGCCTCATCTCGGAGGCTCCGCGCCCACAGCTGCTCCCAACTTGGATCTGTCCCGCCCGAAGGCAAAGAGCTGTCCCTAGCCGAGGTCACCGCCCCCTACAGCTGGTCTACCCTTACTTCCCCCCCGCCCACTCCCGCCCCCAACCTCCGAGCATCCCCACCAGGGTCCTGGCGGCTAACGGCTTCCCTTAGGCCGCGACAGGAAATGTGCTCGGAGCTCTGCCAGGCCCGGTGCAGCCCTGACTTAGTCTGGGGTCAGGAGCGCAGCTGGCGCGGGGGCTCGCGGAACGCGGTAGACCAGAAGGTCACACACCCGGCTAAGCGCGGGAGAAAAGAAAGTTGCTACTGGGATGGACTGTATCGTTTTCCCCTTCTGGGGAGTTTTAAGACCTCAGATCCCAAAACACTTTAGAGAACATTTAACAGGAAAGGCTGGAGAAGAGGAACTCGCTCACGCCCACGCCCACCCATTGTGCTGCATCCGGAGCCGTGGAGTTGGCCTCACAACAATTTGTAGACGGCTCCAGGCTTCCCTGGGCTTGCACTGTGGGAGGAAAAATCTTGTGAAAAACATCAGCATCTCCCTGGCCAGCAGAAGCAGCACTATTTAACTCCGTGTTTTCCTTGTCCTGCTTCTCTATTCTATCAAAGGAGATTCAGGTGTGCTCATTGCTAGTCAAAGAATTTAGATTTTCTTTTGGATAACTTAAATGGGAAGTCCTGCTTTTTTAGGTCAGCACTTGCCTTAAACCTTTGTTGTTCGCTTCCATTTGTTTCTCTTTGAAATGGCCTAAGTGAGCTCATTTAGGAAAGGAAATGTCTTTCTAGGTTCAAATGAAAAATAATGGTCATAGATTTTAACTGTTGTTAGGTTCCTTATCACTGCATTGGTTCATAACTTCTTCAAGCTTACAGATTATACATAAATGAGTTCATGGTCTTAATGTTGGTGAACAAATACTCTATGTGTGATTCTATCCTTGAACTATTTTAACATCATTTTCT
Source organism: Lyroderma lyra (assembly GCA_004026885.1). Lineage (NCBI taxonomy): Eukaryota > Metazoa > Chordata > Mammalia > Chiroptera > Megadermatidae > Lyroderma > Lyroderma lyra. The sequence goes on from PVJL010004304.1 coordinate 31,311, forward strand.
CCTATGGTTATCTGTCAATATTTGTAGCAGTAAGTTGTAAAAGTCCCCTTTAAGGAACACTAGAGTTCAAGATCCTTAAAAAGTTAAAAATATTTATTACATTATAATGCATATTATATACTGTAAGAAAAAAAAAACCCTGTAACTAAAAAGATGGATGAGTCAATTTCTTCAGAGCTCCAATGGGTGTTTTGTTTTCATATAAACACTTCAACTCAATTGCAAGTGGGGAGAAAATAAACATACATGAAGAAAAGAAAGGTTAACCACCACCCTGTCTATGAAAGGATTTTCTGGTTAGCAACTCAGGCAATGCTACATCATTTTGAAAAATATATTCTCTCTCTATCCTGGCTCACAGTGACCAAATGTTGTAAGCAGAAATACATAGAGTTTCCACTAAGCCCTCTTAAAGATGCATGATGCCCAAGTATCTGTATTCAGAATGAAAGTTGCCATTCCATGAATAATACATACCACACTTCTAAACTCACTTTGTTGTACTGGATGTGACTGTTCAGATTAATAGGAGAGGTGGGAAGGTGGGGTTCAGGATCATATCTGTATGCTCCCACCTCATTTTTACTTTCGCTCTTCTCCTCTTGGAAATTCCAGGTAACTTAACAAATGATAGTAAACACCATGAATCATCATCACACTTACCTTCCTTTTGCTGACTGGAGTTTTGCAGCAGGACTTCTCTCCTATCGTTGCTGTTTCCCAAATGAAAGGACATTCATTCATTGTTTCAGAAGTCCATGAATAACCTTAAACATGACTTTGCATTTAATTAAGTAACTTAATATCTTATGAGAAAGGAACATGAAAATCCAGAAATCGAACTAAATGGATTTTAAAAATACTCAATTGCTGGGGCCAGTTCTGTATGCCTTTGCAATCTGATGACTGTGTTTTTGTAAATGTGTCCATGTAGCACTGTATACTTTAACAACACAAAACTGTTTACAAGCCTAAGTAGTCAATGGAATTCTATTAGGTATTTTAAAAAATCACTTGGGATTAGATGATGTTTCGAGTAAGAAAGAATGAATAACCAGAGAGCTTATAGTAAATGCATGATCTCATTCCCTGGCATTCTGCCTAGGGAGGTGGGATATTAAGAAGAGAATATAATGGCCATAATGACTATATATCACAGTCCTGACCATGCTTACAATGATGTGAGAGAAGAGTTAGAAAAAAATTAGCTCAAAGTTAAGACATATATCATTTTGTGATTAATTACTTTCCATTGATCTACATACCACTAAAATGAGATCAAAGGAACAATGACCATAAGATTCCGTGTGATGGATTCTTTGGGTGGGAGGGAGGAGGGGGTTGGATTGGCAGCGGGGGGGGGGGGGGGGGGGGGGGGGGGGGGGGGGGGGGGGGGGGGGGGGGGGGGGGGGGGGGGGGGGGGGGGGGACAAGGGTTTGATGTGGAGTGTTGTTGGACTCCTAGTTTTTGTTTTGGATAGTGGCTTTATGAGTGATTATTCCATATAAAAATTAAAATATTTAAGTAATTTAAAAAATAAAAGTGGCTATATCTGGACAACTGATGAGAACCTGACATGAACCAGAACTTATAATTAATCTGATTCTGATCAGCTGAGTTATACAATGTAAATTTAAAATAAAATCAAAATGTTAGTTACATTTTCAAAAAATATTGTACATATATTTCTTGTAATCCCCACATTCATTTGCAGGTAAAGCATTTCTAAATTTAACCAATTATTAATTTGAAAAAAACAATAAATATTTTTCCTATGTTTGTAGACTTTTCACACAATCTGTATATTATTGGTAAGAATCGTGTATGATATTTATTTGTTCATTCATTTATACAAGGCCATCCAAGGAATATATTAGAAAGTATATAACAGAATACATACTCAGAAGGAATACATTTAGTCCAACATTTTCAATTTGGTTATTAATTTAAAGTATCAGAAACAAAGATGGAGAAATAAAATTTCACCAATCATATTCCATGTAATCTCATAAATTTATCAAGTTGTTGATCTTCCTTGAATAATTTCTATCATTGTTGAAAGAAAACAGCATCTGGATCTTCACATATTTCTGAGTTCACTTAAAATATATAAAAAAACTTTCAGGCAAGTTTGTCCAACCTGTGATGTGTGGGTTGTTCACAGCCTAGGCCAGCTGTGAATGAGCCCAACACAAATTCATAAACTTTCTTAAAGCATTTTGAGATTTTTTTGCAACTTTTTTTTTAAGCTCATCACCTATCCTTAGTGTTAGTGTATGCTATGTGTGGCCCAAAACAATTCTTCTTCTCCCTATGTGGCCCAGGGAAGCCAAAAGATTGAAGCCAAAAGATTGTACAGCCCTGCTAGAGAAAATGGGAAAGGAGACATCCTCCATATTCCGTTAGGAGAGTGTGGTACTCGGAAGATAATCTATAGAAACTAAGAATTGTGAGATTCTTAGCCTTTTAGAACTGTATTAGACCCCAACAAAGTGATCAATGATTAATCCTATCATATTTTTTCACTGAGAAAATTTAAAATTCTGTGTCTCAAGCGTCCATGAAGTGCTTAATGAATGATAAAATCTGGCCATTTTATTTGCTGAAAACACAACTTCTAATTGTCATTATGTACATGTCTTAATGAGGATACATGGTTTGACTCTTAACCTGGCAGCTCATATAGGGTCATAATCTAAGAAATCCACACACATCTGAATACATAAAACACTCCTTTTAGGTGGCATGTATTTAAGACACATGTGTGCATGTGTATGCAGTCGGTCATTTGGGAACCCATGTCACAATGATAGGTACTCCTCTAGTTTAGTGAACAAAATGACTATAAGAAACTTAAAAAAGCATTGAACTTTCAGCTTCTTCATTCAAACTTCTCTCTAAACAAAGGCAGTGTTGACCATACTCCATGTGCACTGGAGGCAATAGAAAAAATTATTTCTTTGTGGCCATTACAGAACTAGTACATTTCTCCATTGTCAAGTTTATATAATCAAGAAATAATGGAAGAATGACTCATGCACACAAAAAAGCTTGTTATAATCCAAATGCCTAATAAGTTTTAAAGTATAAATGTTTATCTTACATGCTCACAAGTTCTAGAATATAAAGTATAAATGTTTATCCTACAACTCAGATAATTTTTCAAAATTGCCCATAGAGCCATTTTATGAGCCACATTTAGAAACAATGTTATTAAAGTCACACATTCACATACCACAAACCTAGCCTTTTTTTTTTTTAAGATGACAATGAAAGTTAAATTTGTAAGGTTAGTTAACATTATCCAGCAAATAAGCCAGTTATAGCTGTATGGAGGTAGGGGAATGGTGGGTGGGTTGCAGACCATCTCCTTTATTAAAGTTTGGTGTCTATCTAATCTATGATATTAGGTACACAGATCGTGAAGTTCTTCCAGGCCTAGTCCTGGGTCCTCTTCTCTTTCCACTAGTCTCTCTTTCATGACCTCATTTCATATCACCCTATGGTATTGGATATCATCTCTTTGCCAGTGATGCCGAAACTTATACTTTGTTCTTCTTGACTGAGCTCGAAGTTCATTACCTACCTACCTACCAACTACTTAATATTGGCACTTGGATATCTCATAGGTACTTCAAATTCTCATTTCCTAACTAGAACTTTGATTCTTTCCTCCTGAGCCAGCTTGTCATTTTGCCGTCATCATTTTAGCAAATGGCACATCTATCCACCAAGATACACCTCCCATTCCCTCACCTGTTATACTGGTCAGCTTTTTCAGTTGTAATTGACAGATTCACAATTCAAGCTAGCTAAATGCAAAAGGGAATTATATGATTCATGTAACCGGGAAAAATCCTGGAGTATTTCAATAGTCAAATGGAGTACTGCCAAAACCACTATAGCCAGGAGATTCCATCACACCAGGACCCAGTCTTTCTCCCTTTCTCTTTGCTCTGCATGACTGCATCCTCTCCTGCTTCCTTTGGCCTTTAACCAAATAACCTTGAACAAGGCCACTGGCAGTTCTCATGTTGTGCCCTTCTAACATTCTACTAAATATGGAGAGTCTTCTCCTTTAGCTCCATTTGGAAAATCCCAAGAAAGTATGCTTATTGATCCAGCTTCAGTAATTTGCAGGTCATCGGCTCAATCACTGTGGCCAAAAAGATTGAACAGATAAGTAGTTGTTTCCATGGGCCAGAGTCTGTACCAGAAGTACCTGTAAGGGACATTCAACCCTAAGGCTACAGTGTAATTTGAAGAGACCCAGTGTTACATCTCCAGCTTGCTCACCCCACTCAGCCGCTATCACGTATCTTCTCGCTGGTCTGCCCGCATCGTTCCGGACCTCATGGCCCCCATTCTTCACAGAGTCATCAGAATGATCTTTAAGAAGCTGACTCTGATTATGTCTCTCTTCTGTGCAAATCCCTTTAATGACTTCCCACTGCTCCTAAAAGAAAGCTCAACATCCCTGCGGAGACCTACAAGGCGCTGGCTCCTGTGCCCCTTTCCAGCTTTATCTCCTTGTCCCTCTGGTCTCCGTTCCATTGCCAGCACCTCAGTGAGATCTCCCAGGCAACGCAATCTCCACCACCCCACCAAGCAACACTGTATCCTCAGTCTTGTTCTACATCGACCTATTTTGTTTTCTTCATTACCATTATTAATTTCTGAAATTATCTTGTTCGTTTGTTTTTGCCTGTCAAACACTTAGGTTCCATAAAAAGGTAGCATTTATTATAAATGAGTAATTGAATGTACAAATGAATCTACCACTCTCCCCACCTTATTCATTAGGCTCCAGCGATACTGGCTTGTTCTCTGTTGCTCAAAAACACCCTGCATAATTCTTATCTGATTTCCCTTTACCTAGATCATTCCTCTCACGTTGGATTTTTTTTTAATTGCATTTGGAAAAAATTGTGAAGCATAATATACACATAGAAAAGTGCCTAAAACACTTAAGTTCAGTTTTTCAAACAACCATGAAGCCACCATCCAAGTCAGGAGACAGAATAGGGCCAGCTTATGGTTGCAATGTCTCTTGCAGCTCCCTGGGATTAGGAGAGGTGAGTTTGCTTCTGGTTTGCCTTGATATTGAGGATGTAGCTCAGCTGAGGAGTGGGAAGGTCTCCTTGGGTGAGGTTGGGTTTGTCAGAACAGAAGTTCAAGATCACCATAGTTGGTGGCAAATGTCCAAGGACAAATGTAGCCTCAGTGCTCCCTTTAGTTTCTGTGTTTTCTTCCCTCTTAGCCTTCAAAGTGGTTGTATGGTATGTTAATATTTGGGCACATAATTTTCTGGCTTTTTGTCAAGAATCAGATCATTATTCTATGGGGCCAGCAGTTCTAGGCCCATTCACTAGTGTATATTTCAATAAAGTGATCTGAAGTACTACTTCCAGAAATGTTCAGAGATTCTTATAACAAAGTGGGTAGCATTTTTATTTAGGTTCCTGGACAGTTTACTGTGGTGCCTGATCTGGCTCTAGTTTCATGCTATGATCTGGTCTCTAAGGATTTGTATGGTAAGGGTGCTTGATCACCAGGGCATGCCTGGCCTGAAAAATGTGCCTTTTCTATTGGTGCCTGCAGAATTTCCACTTCACAGAGCCGGAAGAAAGAGGAGAATAAAATTCACAACTAATTAAATTCAAATCCTGTTAGGCTTATCTGTTATCACTTTGTAAGTACCAGGGATAATCAGCAGTTACCTTAGCATTTTCATTGCAGAGGTGGTGGGAACCTGGAAATTATTTTTACGCAGACTTAATGTTTGGCTCAATTTAAGGCCTATGTGTCTGATAAACTTACATACCCGCTATGCAACAGATTCTACATTGGCTTGTCTATCCAGATATGTGATTTATTCTTACTATTTTATGACATTTCAAATCTGATACATTCAGAAGTTTCTTGTTTGACCTTCAGATTTAGCATCAGAAATTTTTGTTTTAAGATGGCAATAATTTAAGCAAATCCATTCAATAAAATCAGATGCCATATATCTTTTTGATTCACTACCTCTTTTCTTTCCTACTTAATTCACATAATATGACATGATCTATTAGAGTGGAGAAGAGGGAAAAGTGCTGTTTGCTATACTATAGTTACTGTACACACACATCTATCTATGAAAAACTGAAGATCATCATTGCATACATTTGCTAAATCACACATTTTGTGAATGGTCTTACTGTGGTTTGGCTTTGTAGTTAATGACAGGTTGGAATACTTTGCACCAACTTTCTTTCAGTACCTCATATTTAACATAGAAATTCACAATTTTAAATGTATTTGGGAATGTAGCATTAATTAATAATAACCCATCCACACACCTTCTGTGTGTGATTGAGTAGGTGCTAATCGGACATCTGACCGGGAAATCCTCTTGAGAATTATTCCTGATTTTCTATTTAACAGGATTACCCTGAGTCATAGGAGATGGAGGTAGAGAACAAGGAAGGAATTCAGAACTACATTGTCCATTACAACCTGGGGTAGTCTGGAATGACTGCAGCATTCTTGGAATGGTATCTAAATGAGCATTCAGGATGAGGTAGGGAGACGTAGGGGAAGGTACATTGTGCCTCTTATGTGCTTTGGGTCTTCTGCCCAGTGGGATAGAAAACCAGAGGGAATGCTCTCAGGAAAAAGGCTTTGTAAATTCCTCTGCACTCACTCCTGGAGCCTCCTTGAGGAATAGCAGGCTTGTAGAGAAAGCTGATTGCAGTACGGAGCAGGCTTCACCAGCAGAGCAGGAAATCCTCGTTCTGCTTTCTACTGAGAGACTTCAGAAAAGGCTCTGATGGGTCCCCTTGCTAAGTGACAGACACACACCATGACTTTGCTACACCTAGGAATGTCAACCCAGCACTGAGGGGGCAACTCCCCTGGTCCTTCTCTGACTCTCTTCAGGTTGCAGAATAAGCTCTGTCTTTTCCCTGTTTAAAGATGAAGGATAAGAATTCAATTTGTTGGCCTCTTGAATAAATAACTGCTGCCTTTACTATTGCTCAGCCTCAAATGGACTCTTCCACATTTTTCATCTTCAAGTCTTCTCCACCTGGAAAATATACGAGGGCTGTCCAGCCATAAATGCTCTATTTTTCGTATTACATGGCTGGATACTTTCCAGACAGCCCTAAATCAACAGAGGATAAATGTAATATTTTTATTGTTAAGTGTTTATATTCAGGAAATTTGTTCTCTTCAGTTTTTAAAACTGTTGAAGAAAATACTCTGGATTCTTTCTTAAAAGCACAGAAATATGGGAGAGGTATCAGAGGCCAATATTGATGACTGGAGTACAGGACATTTAAGGGAGAATCCGATGATAAAAAGAGGAAGAAATCATCCCAAGTTCAGCTTGGTGTGGCTTCATGAAAAGAAAATAGTAAATGCTAGAAGGAGGGCCAAATGAAATTTATAAAACTTCCTACTATTTTTTCATACTACTTCATAGTCAGTCTACAAACTGATATTCAGGCTTTTAGGAGCCATGGGACTACCTGATCCATCTGGATGCAGGCTCAAGGCAGTGGTGAAGTTAGAATGGTTTATTATCCAAAGCTCCACCTTCTCCCTCCAGCTCCTCCCTGAAACTCTTGGCTTTAGCAATGCCAGTATCACCTAGGAATCTGTCCACTGATACGCCACCAACATGCTTAGCAGCACCCAGTAGGCACCCAGTGAGCCCTTATATTTAAAAAAATGTGGGGGAAGGGGTAAAACATACACATAAGATGTGCCATCTTAACCATACTTAAGTGTACAGTCCAGTAGTTCTAAATATATTCCTGTTGTGCACTGTTGGTGGGAATGTAAAATGGTACAGCTGCTATGGAAAACAGTTATGCTGGTTCCTCAAAACTCTAAAACAGAATCAACATACAGTTGAGCATTTTGTAATTTGAATCTGAGTACAACTCTTGCTGAACTGCCAAAATGGATGGAGCCCAACCCTGCGGCACTCTGTAGGAGTATGAGATTAGAGAGACTGAGCTTCTAATACCCTGGTTTGAGTTATCAACATATTCCCCAGCTCCTCTATCTGGACGTCGAATCCACTTGCATTTTCCCATCCTTCTTTTATTTTTCACTTCCTCCCCAACCACATAATACTGACTATCAAATTCCTGCTCATGGAGGTGTCCCTGAGGTGCCCAAAGCATTAAAAGCAATGGAACTGAAATGGAGAATTCATTCCTTCATTCAGCATCACTGGGCACCTCCCACATCTTTGCAACTAAGCGCCATCCTGGAAATAGTGATAAATAAAGCAGAAACATCTTACTTTAACGGGGTTTATGATCTCACGAAGGACAATAAGTAAGTTAACAGATGGATAGTTAGTTACCAAGTGTGACAAGTGCTCCCGAGGAAAACAGCAGGGTGCAGAAGCAGATTGCAGAGCGCATGCACGGCGTCTCGCAGTCCTGGAAAGGCCAGGATGCATCATTCAAGCTGAGGCCCAACGGTGAGCAGGTGTTGTGAGAGCAGAAACAGGATCAAGTCCTACTAGGAGAGGAGGTAAGAATGGTAGCTTAGCATCAAGTCTGTGAACTCCAAGCAAATGTTAGAGCTCCCTTTTCAGGGATGAGAACACTGCAGGCAGAGGGCCTGCTGTTCACTTTTATGCACGTTAACACCTGCATTCACCTGAGCCCTGGATTCTCTCAGAAATCTAACCTAGAGTCACAGTATTTGCATAGGTTTCCTAACATCCACAGCACCCTGCCTTCAGACTGAAGTTTCATTGTTTCCTTTCAAGATGACATAAACTGCCTATTTCAAGGTCAAGACCGTTCTCCAAAGGGGAAACCACAGGTATCCTCAAATCGTTCTCTCTTCCATAAATAGTTGGCCACTCTTCCCAGTGGTTCCACCTGAGACATGCCTCTCAAATACAGTAGACTCCCAGTTAACTGGCACCCACAGGATTGATAGATGTCACATAAATAAATGTAAGTAGACTCTCCATTAGCCAGCACTCACGCTGGATAAATGTTGTATTCATATTATTTCTTCTTTTTTTGCCTGTGGCTTGAGTGTGCCAGTTGCTTGAGTCTCCTGTTCACGGAGAGTCTACTGTACATCCTTTGTGCTCTTTCCGTTCCCATCACCTCTACCCTAAGTCACGTAGGGTCTTCTACTACCTTCCAAATTGGATTATTTGTCCCCACTCCTGCAACTCGCCCCTATCCTCTCCCTCCCCAGCATGCTGTGCCCTCCACACTACCTGCAAGGTTAGTGTAAAGTTTGGGTCACCCTCCGCACTACTGCTTCTGGCTTAAAAAATTGTGCATGGCTTCTTACTTCCTTTTAACAGAACTAGAAGCCGCTGCTATGTGAACACACTGCCTTGTATTATATGCTTTTGTTTTCTGTGTGATAGTCCTGGATCCCAATTACATTTTCTGTATCTATACCCTCCAGAGTGAATAGAATAGTAATAAGCAGATTGTTTAATTAATATCAACAGCTAATAAATTAAGCCCATGGCGTCTTGTCTTATTGCTAAAGGCTGGTCAGAACCATGATTTGCCTTTTCTTAATTAAAATAATAAACACGAACTTTGTGTGACCAATCAGAATGTTTGGTTGCCTGTGGGGGGCTAGCTTTCTTCATTTTGAGCCCTTGACCTGTACTCACTGGAGGTTATCTTTGTGAGGGCAACGTTAATTCCAAGTTAAATCATGCATTCATTACATCAGACACTCCTCACAGAGATCAGTGCACTGATCCTCTCCCCTTTCAAAGCAGTTGAACCGAAAATAGCCTCAAGGTGTAAATCTTCTAGTTCTGCAAGTGTAAAGTGGACAAGCTAAAGATGAAAGCAGGTTTAAACGGTGTGCTCTCAAAGGAATGCAAGTGGCGGTCCTCCTGGACACAAGAAGGGTCTGGAAAACACACCTCCCCTGACGAGAGAGAGAACCGCCTTTTTTCTTCTCTCCAATAACATGCATTGAGGCTTAATCCCAAGCCTGTAAAGCTCCTGGTGAATTTCCATGCTGTATCCTGAGTAGTCATCAGGGGTATATTGTACCATATTACCTTTTATTAATTTCGAATAGTCTGTAGTCTTAAACAGAAAGCTGAACACTCCTGAATTTGGCAACAATTATCTCCACCTGAGACTCACTTGGCAACGATGGTCTCCACCTGCCCCAATCAAGCTGCTCTTTAGCTAAGATTTGGTTTGGTCTGGATTTCACTATTAGGAAATTCCCTTTGATTTGTAGTTGGAAGAAACTGTTTTAGTTTCTTCCCATCCCAAATACAAGGAAGTACTATTTTTTTCTTTGCATTATGTTTAAATCTTATCTTTTTTATTGGCTACTTAACTTGCTTAAAATTACAATTAAAGAAAGTATAATGCCTTAACTATGAGAAAAATAGTTATTACAGGTCAAAAATGATATTAATGTGGTATTCAAAAAATACACTTGGAACAACTATTAATAAGATAAACCTTTCCAGCACTTCCCAATTATAGTAAAATCATACACTGATCTCTATTACTGGAAAGCCAGACGTTACACAAGAGGAAATTATCTCAATCCATGTGGTTGCTCCACAGGCCCCTTCTAGCCTATAGTTATATCAGTTTTCCTAATGTCTACCCACCACTTTTCTACCACATTCCTACATTGTATCTCCAAAAGGAATTATTTCATTGATTTTTGGCTGGAATATTTATTCATTTTTAATAGAAAATGGTAGTATGGCAGGAAAGGACTTGCCTGATATTTAGAAGTTTTGGAAGAATTCCTAAGTCATTTTCTCTATATTAAAAAAAAATGCATCTTCCTTTGAAATTTCAGAGTGCATTTCTTGTTCAACACAGACAGGGGCTAAATCAGCATGTTTATTCATACATACAATACTATATTTATAATCTCATAAGGCTAGATTTTTTTAATGCCTTCTAATTTTTATGCTCCTGCAAGTTATACTTGACTTATTTATCCACATATGAGTCTTCATTCTTTTAAATGGGCCAACTGAGATTTCCCCATCAAGTTAAGAAGGAAAAAAGGGGATATTGCTTTGGAGCAATGAAAACTACCTATTATACTTATAAACTGATTTTTTTAATGGCACTTGGTCAAAATTCTTAAACGTAGATATGTTCATTCTGAAAAGTTATTATTAAATCATTGAACCCAAATCTTTCTTAGCTACACTCTTTTCTTAAGTTTACAGTGTTACCATATCCATATATATTCTTGTTAAATGCTGTTCGGATTATGATTAATAATCACCGGTATAGTAAACGGTATTATCGAAGATGGGGGAGGAGGTTGGGAGGAGGTCATGAGATTAGGAGAGGTGGAAGAACGAAGAAAGTGGTGGAAGTGGGGTTCTGTTTGTTCATCTTTTACTCCCAAAAGGTTCAGGAGATGGTGTGATAGAGTAGGACTTCCTCCTTTCCTCCATTTCCAGGCCTCCATGATTGGAAAGACTTAAGGGTAACCATGGTTTATTAAGGGGTCACCAAGAAAAGGCTAGGGAATCAGACATGGGAAAGAATGAACTGATAGCTATTGATAAGTGATATCCCAATGCTAGGGCCTGGACTAGGTTTTCCCTGCCCATCCACCTGGAAAAGTAAACTATGAATGTATAGTATTGACCACTGTCAGTACACATACCTGTGTAATTACTTTGTCTTAGACTGGGGGAAAAGGATGAATTTGGTGGGAAGGCTATTGAAGAAAAGTAGAAATTCTTCATCCCTGTTCTTGTTTCTGACACAGCTGAATAAGTCTTTTTTGCCCAGGGTATAAAAATAGAGGAGGAAAATTTCTTTTTAGCAAACAATGTTATAATTCATTTCATGTTCTTACTACAACATAAGAAGCAGTCTGACTAAACAAAATGTGGGACTGAAGTAGCATATGGCTGTGTTTTTTTTTAAACTTTTGTTGATAGAAACCTATTTTTAAAATACTGAAAGTCCAAGTGTATTTTTTCTGAATTAACAAATTATTGTTCAAATATTTAAAACAGCATTTGTGTTACATTTATGAATGCTTCAAACAGGTAGGAGATTTCACAAATGAACATGAAAACAAACACAAAGAATGTAACGTAGACCATTTATTTTCTAATAGTTGTGTCTGAGAAATGAAATTTGACTGTTGACCGTGGGTGGTGAGTGTTGCCATAGCAACCTGTCCCTTAGACAAAACTAAAGGTTGATGGTGGTGATGTGGGTAAAAGTCAGGAAACAGACTTGTCAAGATATATTTTGGGGCAATATGAGGTCATGAACATTTTCATTCAAGGTATGTGAGGGAGAGCGGCTCTGGTAGTCAAAGACCTTAAGCGGCACAATGCAGGGCTGTGGTTTAGGCATTTGATCATTATGGGATCTGGTTGTCCCAGTTCTCACAGTGACAGTTCTTAGAGTAGGCAGCTGCTGCAATACCCACTGAAGGAAGAAATAAGTAAGACTACTTTCTCATACGTAATAATAACAACATAGCCCACACCTATTTTTTCAGGTGCTCTCTTGAGTACTTTACCCATATTATTTCTTGCAAGAACCCTATGAGGTAGGTAATATTGTTCTCCCCACTTTAAATGGGACAACTGAGGCACAGAGAAGGTAACTACCATCTTTAAGGTCATGCAGCTGGGAAGGGGCAGATACAAATTAAACTCAGGCCAGGCATCTCTGAGTCAGTGCTGCTCTAACTTATGTTATGCTGCCAATCAACTTGACAAAACGGCCTGGCATGAATGAGGGAAATAGAACAGTTGTGACTCCTCAGAACTTGAAGAGCACCATGAATGGAGGGAGGATCCTGGTAGCAAAATCCTTGAATGGAATAAGTAATAAGGTACTTCTCCCTACAGGAAATTTTAAGAAGAAAAAGAGTACAGGCTTGAAGCTCTTCTGGCTCCTAACATACTCAAGTGTCAGTAGAAAACTTTCTACCAGTTTTGAGCAGAAGGCAGGTCTATGGTCAGAAGTTATAATACTCAGAGTTCATGGTCTTCCTCTAGGTGTCCAAGGCAAGCCATTTTAACTCCCTTGGGCTTTAGTTTTCTTACCTTTCAAAAATGAGAAATAATAGCCAGCCATTTATGTTGCAAAGGTGTTGTAAATGCCAGTGATACAATGAACGAAAAAAATGGTTCATAAATGCAACAGGACAAAACATACATAAAGGGAGTGTTATTAGAGTTAAGGACTATCAGCATTATTTTCAGCTTTTCTTAGTTTTGATAATGATTGTGTTTGCATTAATATTTGCTTATGTAGGGAGGATGTGAGACTGGAACCTGGTTTTGAAAGGCTGGAAGGTTATTCAGTCAGAGAAAGAAATCTGTTTAAAATGGCTTGGTGGAATTGGTAGCTTTTATAAGAGCTAACATGTATTGACAGCTTATCACTTGCCAGGCATTGTCTAAGCACTTTTGCTGCTTTAACTCAATTATTCTACCAAATAGCCCTTTGCACTAGGTACCATTTCTAATTTCCCAACATGTTTAGATGCGAACACTGGAGAAGGTAGGTAAAAAATAAATTTACTCAAGGTTGCAAAGAGAGTAATTTACAAATCCAGGTCTTGCACCTGCTATACTGTACTGTCTCTATATTACATATTATTATTACATTAAAACTAAGGTGTGAGTGTAGTGTATCAGCATATGTATACATAAATTATTTTTATGTTTTCAATAAAATGAAAAGAAACTTAAAATGAAAACTACCTGGGTAATATACATGTTTAACTATTGAGAGAGCTAGGGAGTATTAACTCTTAATAAAATGCCTAATTTTAAAAATATCAGTTATTTCACAGCTGACCAGTTTGATGCAAATGATAATAAAAGCAAAGCAGTTAACTTCTAGCCAAGATGCCCAGGTTATGCCATCATCCATTCAACGGTTCAAATGCTGGGTGCCAAATGCTCCCAGGAATAAGGGATGCATGAGTCAGTATGCCTGCTTTCTGGGAGCTTTCCCTCAAAATGTAGAGACAGGATATGCATGTGAAATTCAAATAAAATGCTAAAAGCCTTCAAAAGAATATTAGTACTTCTGCTGGGGTTGGGGTAGAGCATAACCGTAACTTGGTTTTCCAACCCCTTTTTATTTATAAGCAATGTTCTTATTTGTTCCCCTATATATTCCTTTAACTCTACTGTGAGTATGTGTTGCAGATTATTAACACCCTCGTGCATCCTGCCTGTGTCTCACAAGCTACTCGTTTACTCATTGCCCATACCTGGCATATGCCATGAGTTTTGCCTGTGTGCCATCAGCTACCAACTTAATACCTATACTTAACACTTCTTACGCATGTCATCCATCTTGTTTGTTTTATACTTTTTAAAGCAGAATTTAAAATTCTCAAATATTATAATACAGCAGACTCTTATTAGAAGATGTGATGTGACATGATCTGTCTTCCATGCTTATGTGCAGTTCAAAGCAACAAAATGTAGAGACTGGAGAGAAGGGAACAAAAGATAAAACCTAGGGAAATGCCCACAGATGGCAAAAAGGAGAAAGCAGATAATCCAAGTAAATGGAACTCAGATAGTTAGGGAAGTCAAGGTGTGTTTAAAAAACATCATGGAAGTCAAAGGAAGAGTTTCAAATGGAGACGACGCAGAAAGAGAAATATGCAAATGGCACAGACCTGGTATTGTTTCTCCTACTGAAGTAGCTGAATTTTCCAAATCAAATTATTTCTTGAAGCATCATAGATAAAGTTTAACAAAGTAATAAGCGGGGAGGAGGGCAATGGGAAAGATTATAGGATATTAAAGTCTCCCTAGAAAATCTGGGTAATGATGGAGACCACAACTTTTCCTTTTAAATTTATTCTCTATTTTTATCAGGTTATGCATGCACATGATTTAGCATCAAGCTGTGTAGCAAGACTTGTTACTAAAACAGCACTCCCTTGATTACTGCTTCTGATTTCATACTTCCCACATCTTTGTATTTTGATATTGACCTCCATATCCTTAAATAACATGTTTATGTTTTAACTTCTTGATGTTCCAATTTTGGACTGAAAAAAAAAATGAGGGCTTAACTCTTTTTCAGCCACTACCCACTATGTGCATACATACCCACTGACTCACCTGCTGATATGGTTCTAGCTTTTAAATACATTTTTAATGTTTAGAATTGTTTTAGATTTACAGAAGGGTAGTACAGAGTTCAAGTGTACCCTGTACCCAGTTTCCTATATTTTTAAATCTCCTCTTTGTTTATTAAGTACACTGGTGTCCTATCCTTTCCTACTTAAAGAGGTCTCTGAGCCTCAACATGCTCCCATACAAGTTGATTCATCTCTGAGGTTCTGGAACCCTGCAGTCTTGGGAACTGCATTCACCTTTGTCTCCCCTTGTGTTGTTTCCTTGCTTCCTTAATTCTATGTCTTTCTTTCTGTCTCTGTCTCTCTCTGTCTCTCATTTCTTTGCTCCTGTTTTGTATTTGTTTACTTCCTCATTTCATGGAACCCATCCTCCAGGTAGAACCTGCATGTCTGACCATGACTTTATTTTACTCTCCCATTTAGTTGATGTTTATTGGATCTGAAATTTTAGGAAGAAAATAATTTCCCCTTAGTATTGTGAAGCATTACTGGACTGTTTTCTATGTTGCAAGGTTGTCCTACCTTCCAGCCAAGCCATTCTGCTTCATGTCCCAGCCATTCTTCCTGAGGGTCTTGTGAAACCTGTTTTTTCTTCTTTGATACTTTAAGAATCTTGTTTGTCCCCAACTTTGTCTTCTAAAATCTCTGCTTTATTTTCTAAACATTGTGGGAATTTTGTCAGCTCTTTTGGATGGAAGGGCAATCACTAAATAATGTATTCCTGAAAGCTCCCTGTACAGGTGTACGTGGCTTGTTGTCTACGGGCTTTTCTGTACCAGAACCTCCAGTGTCAGTCAGCATGTAATGCTCTTTCCACTTAATGAGGTAGACTAGTCAGCACCCTCAGAGAAAGTGCTTCTAATTTCCTACCTGGAGGGCAAAAGCCTGGCTGCTCACCTGCTATGTTACCGTATAGTCCTTCAGTCTAGAAACAGTATATTTTATACTTTGCAGAGATTAAAACTCCTAGGATGAGGAAGGTGCTATCATCCAGAGGTACAGGGAAGAAGAGACCTGAGAATCTAACTCCTGTTTCCAAAGACTTTCAGTTACAATGTAATTTTTAGTCCCAATCTTCCCAAGAGGTTGGTGGTATCATTAATTTGAATCTATTGAGAGTTCTTCAGTATCATTTTAAGTTGCTCTACAAAGTTCCATAGCCAATTTAGAATTTAGTTTTCTATTTCATCAGCTTTCTAGTTTCCAAAACCTTATCTCCTTTGTTTTCTCTCCAACTATCCTTGTCCTTGTCATGCTATTCTAAAAATTCCTTTATTGTTGTGTTACTAGAGTTGAGTAAGTAATAGTGGCTAATGCATATGGTCAACCCATCGTTTTAACAGGATTAACACTGTCATTAACCCAATTAGAGCAAATGTATTAGAAAGGAAACCAAAATTCACATATCCACGGCTATTTCCTCTCATTCAATGGGAAATTCGGGCAGATATTAGAATAAATGAAGAATGTTTAATGATTTTAGATTTGCCAAAGATTTCTAACTGGACTATTCTAAATGCATAAGCCTTTCTTAACAGTTTAAATTTCAATTTATTTGAATGTTATGAGTCATTAAAGCACAGCATTCATGAGAGGAAAGCAGTTGTATCATGCTCCAAAACAACTCTCAATGTTTACTGGAAAATATTTTTTCCTTAAAGAGAGATTGCTAATACTCCAGGAAGCTTATCTTGGAACTCTCAGATCAAAGCTAGTCACACAATGACTGAATAAACATATTAGTTAATGATGACAACAAAGATTCTGATATGATACTAAGAAAAACATAAATCTTGGGACAAAGTAACTTTGGGAAAAAATTAAGGATATCCTTAGGAAATAACTTTTTCACTACATGCTTGGGAGTAGGCTACCTTGTCAATCTAAGCATGTGCTGGTGTGAATTGCATAAAATTTGTAAGGTAGAATTAAATGAAATAAGATAAGAATATGTTATAATGCTATTCATCACTACACGTGAATAAACTGAGTATATTTCTGCAAAAGTATAAAATGCCAAAATAAGCATGAAAATAAATATAAAAGTTGAATAGATTAGTACTTTATATAGTCTATAGAGCTCAGACCAAGAACAGCTTGTGTTTCATACTAAGAGGTTTAAAAATTATAGGAGAACCTTGAAAACTTTGAATAAGGAAAACAGCAGGCTGTGTCTGACACTGTCAGCAGTATTGAGAAATAGATTGGGAAGGTTGGCTCAAGGAAGATAGGAGGCTCTTGCAGGGGCTTGATTTAATGTGGTTGCCAATGGAGCAGAAGTCCCAAGGCTGACGCTGACATTTGACTAACAATACACCTTGCTTCCAGTAACCAAAATAGGAAATAGACAAGGCTCCCCCAGAACCTGAGAGTCAATGTGTAAAATAACACTTTATGAATAATAAGATTAGCCAGACATAGGCTAAATGTAACATTTTCCAAACCAAAGTTGGGAAGTACAAAGTCAAGCTATATTTCTGTGTGTGTGTATTTCTATGGGATAGTCTAACACCTCCCCATGTCAATTTAAAACATGATAAATTTAGGAGATGATTTGTCGAAGAGTAGAGGTGGTGGTGTGCCTTGAAGCACTTTTCGTTGATAAGAAAGACATAATATATAGAGAGAAACTAGAATATCATTAAAAAAGTAGCCCATCACCTGGGGCAGAGATGTTGTATATGGTCTCTCTTTGGCCTGCACACCTGTACATCTCCAGGTAGGTCAGAGGCCTGTTTGAATATCTAACTCTCTACTTACAGTTTTATTTATTGTGTGGCTTCTCTTACTGATACCTTGAGGATGAGAGAAAAACAAAGAGAGAAAGTTGTTCTTACAGATACACTGATCCTTATAAAAAAATTATATTTTTTCATTATGTTATAAAATGGGGAATTTAATTAATGTGTCTTGAGAATATACTAAAATCATCTGATTCCCCTATCTCTATAGCTGGCTTTACAGTACTGGACAAGATCAGATTTATGAACTTGAAAAGCTGAGGCGTGGGCTCGAACTATGATAAATTCACCAAGTTCCACCCTAGAACACTTCTAGGCCACCACACAACTTGGAGTGCTAGACACTGTAGGTGTTAAATGCTGCTGTAGGCGTGAGTGCAATGCCCAGGAAGAGCATGTAAACTGAGAAGAAAAACAGGTTAGGAATTTGCACACACTAACATGAAGGGACAAGGAGAGACAAAGCAAGCAGCAGGTTTTCCTTTTCAGGAATAGTTATCAGGATGGGTCAACAACCCAGACAAATATTTTACTTTTAAGTGTTTAAGATTTAAGTGAGGATAATAGTAGCAACAAGAAAGGAATATACAAATGCCTGTGACAGAGACTATAAAAAAAATAGCAACATTATTAGCTAATGAAACAGAGGAGTCCCAGGAAGAAGACAGCCACAACGTTGTAGCTAAGCTTTTGAAATGAGAGAATGAAATTGCATATAAATGGCACAGAGAAGAATGTTATGAAAAATTTAGTTTTAATGGAAAAGCAAATAGATATTGATAGACATAAGGTAAGGTTTTGAGCAGCCATCCTATTTTAGTATCCTTATATTTATTCATCGGCTACACACCCTTACAGGTAGTTAAAATGCAATCTCCGAGGAGTTTGGGCTTGAGGTTTAGGCTAGACAGAAAGGTTTGGGCAGCATTCACATGGCAGCATCATCTGCTACAAAGTGAGTAGAAGACATTTCTGCTGGAGGAGGGGAAGTAGAATGCCTGAGAGAAGACCAGAAGCTATCAGCAGGACTTTGGGGAATAGTTGGAGGCTGAGGTCAGAGAAATCCGAGCAGATTATGTACAACGCAGGGTCCTGGCGACCAAGAGAGGAAAGCTTCAAAGAGAAATGTTTTGTTTCCAGTCCCACTTATAAAGAGTTTAAAAGTCACCACTCCACCTTAACAACAAGGAAGGAGCTGAACAAACTTAAATAATCAATGATTCTTCTTATGTTTTTATCAGAAAAGTGAAGTCATATAGTAAGCCACTGCCTGCACAAATAGAGCCAGCCAGGCAGACACAGAGAATCGCACTTAGACCAAAACAGAACCCCATGACCAGAAACCAGTGTGGGAGCCAGTGCTGTGGTAGGAAGAACGAAACTCTGTACTGAAATGGATGAATTGCTAGAGGCTCAGTGTGGACAAACCTGAGAGATAAAAACTCCACGAAGACCCAGTTATTGGGAGGCCTCCACACTTTTATGAGTTTTACCCCCAGGAATTCTACCAGGGTCTCAAAATAAAGAACAGAGAAAACTCTGCTTCTGCTTCTACAGGAGAAGGATGAAAGCAACTATTTTGCAGTATGACTTAACATTCTGTTCTTTTTAACAAGGTCTGCCCTTAGGAGAAACTATTCAATCAGGATTTAACCTGCCAGGGGTTTTATCAGAGCCTAACTAGTCTGGGGGAAAGGAAATAACCAACTCCAGCCTGCTCACACCTTCAGTGTGGGAGAAGGGAAATACCGAACTGCCCCCTCTAGTCATCCTGTTCCACCTAAAAAAAAAGTGAAGAACAAAAACAAAACAAAATCTATGAAGTGCCTGTGGAGGTCACAGCTCAGAGGCCCAATCTCACTAAAAGACTGAGACCTACTCCTAGACTATAGAATGCTTCCTTTCCCCCAACACCTTTGCCACATTACTAAAGGTCTGTTTTTCTTTCTCATTCCTTCCCTTTTGAACAATAACAACAACAAAATTACAAGGCATACTACATGCCAAAAATACATAGTTTGAAGGGACAGAGCAAGCACCAAAGCAGGTCCAGTTATGGCAGGAATGCTGACATTATCAGGCCACAAATTTAAGTCAACTATAGCTAGTATATGAAGGACTTTAATAGAAACATAGGCAACATGCAAGAACAGATAGGTAATGTAAACCGAGAGATGGCAATTCTAAGAAAGAATAATAAATAAATAATATGGATCAAAAACATTGTAACAGAAATGAAAAATGCCTTTGATGGGCTCATTAGTAGAATGGATGTGGCTGAGAAAAGAATCTCTGAGCTGGAAAACATGTCACTAGATTCTTCAGAAACTGAAGAACAGAAAAAAAAAAAGAGATGGAACAAAAGAGAACACAGTTTTCAAGAACTGTGAGACAACTGTGAAAGGCATAACCTTCAGGTAATGGGAATACCAGAGAAGATATACAGGTGTCAAAATAAACGTGTCTCCAAGTCATGTCAATGGAGAATTGCACATTAAAACAACGAGATGACTACGCACCTATTAGAATTCGTACACACTGACAGCCCCAAATGCTGATTAGGATTTGGAGTAATAGGAACGCTCATACATTGCTGGTGGGAACATAAATTGTACAGCCACTTTGGGACACAATTTAGCAGTTTCTTACAAAATTAAACATACTCTTACATATAATCCAGTAATCATGCTCCTTGATATTCACCCAAAGGAGGTAAAAACTTGTGCGTGCGTGTACACACACACACACACACACACACACACACACACACACACCTGCACATAGACAGCAGCTTTATTCATAATTGCTAAAACTTGGAAGCAACCAGGATGTCCTTCAGTAGGTGAATGGTTAAATAAACTGTAGTATATCCAGACAATGGAATATAATTCAGTGCTAACAAATGAGCTATCAAGCCATGAAAAGACATGGAAGAATTGTAAATGCATATTACTAAGTGAAAGAAATCAATCTGCAAAAGCTACATACTATATGATTCCAACTACATGACGTTCTGGGAAAGGCAAACTAAGGAAACAATAAAAAGGTCAGTGACTGCTAGGGGTTTAGGGGGGAAGCAGGGATGAATCAGCAGAGCACAGAGGATTTTTTCTGTATGATACTATAACATTAGATACATGTCATTATGCATTTGTCCTAACCCATAGAACGTACACCACCAAGAGTGAACTCTAATGTAAAGTACGGACTTTGGGTGATAATGGTGTGTCAGTGTGGACGCACCAACTTTAACAAGTGCATCTCCGGTGTGAGATGCTGATAGTGGGGAAGATTGTGTGTGTGAGCGGGGGCAGGAGCTAGTGGCCGTTCTCTGCACTTTTCACTCAATTTTGCTCTGGAAAACTGCTCTCAATTATATAATAATCGAATAACCTTGGCAAGGTTATGACACCTTACCGAGATATTTTTACAGTGCTGCCAATGTGAGTGTATGGTGGTAAGTTTGTGAACTTAATTGTCAGATTTTGGGTACAATGACAGCTCTGATGGCCATTCCAGAAAAACAGTATCGAAACTGCTTTGAAGAGTGGACTAGGCACTGGCGTGGGTGCACAGCTTCCCAAGGGGAGTACTTGGAAGGTGACCGTAGTGACACTCTGCAATGAGGTATGTAGCACTTTCTCTAGGATCAGTTCATGAAATTAATTGTCCAACCTCATAAATTCTATTAAAAAAAAGAAAGAAAGAAAACATGCTCATTAATGACTTGTCTTAGGGAGGTCGGGGAAAACACAATTAAGAAAATATAAATAATAGAATGGCAATAACTACTTATCTCTATCAACAATTGCTTTCAATATAAATAGATTAAATGCTCCAATCAAAAGATAGGGTTGCTCAATGGATAGAAAACAAGACCCTTACATGTGCTATCTACAAGTGACTCACTTCAGATTGAAAGATACACATAGACTGAAAGTAAAGCAATGGGGAAAAGATATTTCATAAAATGGGGGGAAAACAGCTGGGGTAGCAATAACATATACCATACTAAAAGATTTGAAAACAAAGGCTATATAACAAGAGTCAAAGAAAGATCCAGTAATTCTACTTCTGGGTATTTATCTGAAGAAACCCAGAACACGAATTACAAAAGACGTGAGCATCCATGTTCATTAATGCGTTGTTTATAGTGGCCAAGCTAAGGAGATAGCCTGGGTGGCCATCAGTCAGTGAATGGGTAAAGAGGAGGTGGTACATACATACAATGGAATATTGTTCAGCCACGGAAGGGAGTGGGTTCTTGCCATCTGCGATGGAGCTAATGGACCAGGAAGTTATGGTGCTGAGACCAATACAGTGTGTCAGACAGAATAAGATGCAATGTGATTTTGCTTATATGTGGAATCTAAAGAACAAAATAAACCAGAAATAAAGTCATAGATGCAGAGAACATTGTGATAGTTGCCAGATGATGGAAAGGGGGTTTGGAAAGGGTGAAAGAGGAGAAGGGAATGAGAAGTGCAAACTATAGTTACAAAATAGTCATGACAATGTAAAGTACAGCACAGGGAATGTAGTCAATCATATGGTAATAACTGTGTGTAGTGCCAGGTGGGTACTAGACTAGTCAGGGGGATCATTTCTCAAATTATATTAATGTCTAACCACTATCCCATATACCTGAAATTACTATAAAATAATGTTGACTATCAACTGTAATTTAAAAATTAAAAACAGGAGGAAAAGGTAAAGAAGGAAAATAAGAGATTCAAATTTTCAGGTATAAAACAAGTAAGTCACGGGGAGATAATGTACAGCATAGGGAGTGTAGTTAATCATACTGTGATAGTGTGGTACGGTGTCAGATGGTTGCTGGACTTATCATAGTGATCATTTCTTTAGGTATGTAAATGTTGAATAACTCTGGTATACACCTGAAACTAATGTTAGCTGAATTTTATTTAAAAATCTTAAAAAATATTTTTTCAGATGATAAGTTTTTATTCTGCCATTTACTCAACAATCAGAACTGGGCAGCAATAATTTGGAAAGATTTGTTGAATGAATCAGTGAATAAATGAATAAATCAGAACCCATTTTTCCCAGGCCTTAGTAAGAAAGAAAGATAAAATAGTTCCTACTTCCCAAGATCTCACAAAGTGATTTGATTGGTGCATTCTCTACTAAGGACACAAAGCACACCCAGTCCTTTTTCTGTTGTGCAACAATTGGACTTTTTATTTTGCCTAATGGCAACCCAAACCTAGATAATTTCACAAACTAGTTTTGATATGTCGCAGACATTGAAGCACAACCTCTTGCTTGCTTTATGTTCAAACATTCCTAATTTGTCTTATCCCAATATCTTTTTAGAACAAAACTAAACCAAACTAGATATTTACATTAAATTTTCAACAATTTTAGCATTCTGACCTTAAATCATGTTGACAATAACTCCCAAGGCCAAGAAAAAATTTTTATTTAAATATAATTATCTTATATTAATATAGAGTGTTCCTTGACCAGGAGGTATAGAGTTGGGAAAAGGAAGGGGATAGAATATGTTTCTGAACCATGTTAGATCCATGAAGTTTCCAGCATTGATTCCTTTCTATTCTGCCATCCCCGTCCTTCTGAGCCTTTAATTTTGTGTTTTATCTGTTGTGCTATAGACCTTCCACCGCTTCTCTTACTAAACTACTTTTTACCCCACTTGCAAACAAAATACCTTCTCTTAAGTAGTTACCATGTTTATGAAGTGGCTGTGAAGCGTGCTTTGTATACCTGCCTCTGCCTCTTCTCTCTCTCACCCCATGGAGTCTGCAAGACATTAGGAAGCCTGATGTCACCGTGTGAGCAGGTTAAATATTGTGGTGAACAGCCACAAGAAGTTACTGTCTTCAATCAGTATCAAAGGACTACTCATCTAATTTCTGCTTTGTGACTATGTGGAGGAGTTTGCTGAGAAAGTGAGAGGGACAGTAGGCAATGAGGAAGAGTCCAGGACAAGACAGAGGGAAGATAGCCAGCCATGGCGGCCGACTTAGGCTTAGTAGCATGACATTTTGAAGATGTGTGTAGTGGTCTGATTAAAATATAAAAATGGTAAGGTTTGAAACCTATGGCAAAACAAATAGCCCTGTTCCTGTGGTTTAAAGTGTTAATGCTGTAGAAAAATTACAATGATCAAAATTTTTGTCAACCTTCAGTTGATAAAATGCAAGTCACTCAGTGATCTGAAGAGCACAGACATTAGTGAGTAGACAGATACCAAACTTTGAAAAATAATTAAGCTTTGCAAAATGGCTTGATAAAAAATAAATTACACTTCACAGATTACTCTGTTCAAAATTCTTAGGTATTGAAATTCAGGTTTAGTTTCCTTGGTTTTGAAGCTGAATTTTATCTTCAGGAAATAACCTGGAAGGCTATTCTTATTTCATTTCCTGCTTTGCATATAGTATCAAGTTTCAATCAGGAAAGTAAAAAGGGAGGAAAAGAATGAAGCATGAGGTCAAGTAAAAGACTACTAAAATAACTCTCCTAAAATGAAAACAAAACATGCAAAAAGCCAGTTAGAATGTACTAAAAAATTAGACAAGTTGAAAAACCAAAGCAAGAATTTGATTACTATGTTCTTTAAATATGCAAATGTTTCTCAGGCTTTTGGTATGAAAATGAGCAAGCATTCAGTGCTTTCTAGTTAAAACTCTAAGAATAATGTCTTTTTATGATAATGCCTTATCTTAATATTGCTATACCATAGTATGGTCTTCTATTTTCCATTTGACATTAAATATGAAGCTTATTTTTATATAAAATAGGAAATATTGTTAAGAAAAGAATGTTAGAAGCAAGTGCTGGGCATCTGAACTCAGGAACTGCCTACTACACATCCAACAATGATTTGGGTTACCCCTATCATAAACAAGGCTGTTTTGTTGACATTGCATAAGACAGCAAAGTAAAGTATGCATCAGGGAAATGAGCATCTCTTGCATATAACAAAAGGGCACACTGATGAATAAATTAAATGGAACTAAGGAAAGGTGAAAAGCAAAAGGCTAAAAGGCATAAGTAAACAGAACCCAACAAATAGAGTAATGCTGATGAAATTAGAATCTACTCTCCCTACACCAAACATTTTCATCAAATTTCAAAATGGGTCATTGTGTCAGAGTCCTACAATTGTGTCACTAAGGGTATTTGACTTTTTATGAGAAAACATTCCTATCGCAGGGAACTGCTGTCACCTATACTTAAAAAACAGTCCATCACAATATTTTTTAGTGACATATTACTTGTAATTTGTCTTTACAAATAAAAATTAAGAGGATAGAATTATTACCAAGTTTTCTCCAACAAGTTCTTTATGACTGACTGCCTAATAGGAAACAAAAACAGAAACAGTACCATTAGCTTCACAGAAAGTATAAATACTTCCATTTGTTCATTCAAATGGGCTGCCACTAAAAATATTACTGCTTCAGTGAAAGGGCCACAGCTGCCACCAGATAATCTTTCAATGTTTGGTACAATGTCTACATTTAATAAATGTCTTTTTCCCCTCTCTTTCATACAGAACGTGAGAATCAACAATTCTCCTTAGTGGGTCCTACCAGTAGTTCTGGACCCCATGAGATAAATTTCTGAAGCAGGCTAGTCCTCTAAGTACTGTGTAAACTCACTGAGAATCCTAAGTAAAGGTGTAAACAGCTTCCTGTGGCTTACTAATTTTTACGGCTATGTACTTAAATCCTTTCCTTTGCCAAAATAAACAACCCCAACACATTCATAAATGCTGAAATTTTCACAAACATATTCAAAGTATCTCATGTATTATAAATGTTTTCTCTCTACATTCAGTTCAACTTCTCTGGTACTAATTATCCCCAGAATGTTTCTGAATTTGCTTTTTAACTCACTCCTGAGAGCAGTGGACTATAACTGCATTCTAATTGCTTAGAATATTCTACTTGTGTATCTCCGATAGTGTGTATCCAATTCTTTTAACATTAGTGATTGTGTTCTTTTTATAATCTATTCAAATAGAAGAAGGAAACTGCAAAAAATCTGGACTCTGTTTATATACAGAATTTGGAGTATAATTATTTTTATAAGGAAGTTGTATGGGGTTTTTTGGACTCTTTATGGCTCCTACAATCATTGTGAAAACTGGGTTCAGATGAATGTCTATTATTTTTCACATGCTTTCAGCACTGTATTAGTAAACAATGTTCAGTATCCCAAATGCCTATAACACAGAAGGCTTTCACTGAAGGATTTCACTTTTCATCCCCTGGTGGATAGTCTACCTCCCTTGGGTTTCATTCCTTTAATAAATTTTTATTGAAAGTCACTAATGTTCTAGGCTTTGTTTCAGCTTGCAGGACTATAACCAAATCAAACATGTCCATCTTCATGGAGCTTACATTCTAGAAGGGGAGAGAGGCAATAAACATATCAGCATGCTACACAGTATCAGGTAATGATGAATGTTATAGAAAAAACTACGGTAGGCAACTATACAGTGGGTGTGAAAGGGCTATTTTAGACGGGTGATCAGGAAAGGCTTCTCGAAGAAGGTAGCATTTGAGCAGAGACAAGAAATTGTGCTTCAATTGACTTGTGGTTTCTCTTGGAATGACTCACTAAATCCTACGGCTCTTATTCGTCTCGCTGATATTCTTGAGCCCTGCTAATGACATTATCATATTTGAATTGGGGTCTACCAGACAACTTATTAAGACTTTCTTTCTCTTTCTAAGACCCTATTGGATTTGCAGCACCACAGGTGACATATGAGATCAACACTAGGTTTCATAACAGTAATTGAATATTATAAATATATAATGATGATGATAATGATATATAATAATAGGCACTCTAAGAGAAAATTTTAAAACCTACCAAAAGTACACAATTTATTCTTGTTTTAGATTCTTCACTAGGCCTGAAGATTCCACCAATTTCCTACTATTTTTTCTATAAAAGTAAATATTAATGATTTCTTCAGAGTTTGTCACATGTTGATTATAACAGAATATGATAGACCACTGCTCAATAACAGCCTTGACACATATGATGGATAATTTTAAGGGTGAGTCATTTGACCTTGTTGCTTTCTAATGAATATATCTTTCTCTCCTGGTTACTTTGAAAGCAGCATTGAAATTGCAAGTGTTCCTGGAGAGTGTAATGATAGTTTCAGCTGCAAAGAATAAACTGCCAGGTGGAATCTAGAGGCCAACTGCACCCATACATTTCCAAGTTTCCTGTGAAGACTTTGGTGAAATAATAAGGCCAATCCTAACTTACAAAGATGTTGGGGGACAAAAGATACAGGTACTTTAAATGCCATAATAACACTTTTATCTTTTACCTCTCATCCCTCTCTATAATGGTCGTATTCCATTAGATTTATCATTTAATTTGGTTATTCTCTAAACAAAATTATTGATTCCTCATCTGACTTTTTGTTTTACCTTTCCCCATGACTTTTCATGATATTTAAATAACATCAACTAATCAATAAAAGTTTTTTTCCCTTTTAATTATGGTGATTACATTGAAGAATTAATTTGTCTCTTCATAGAAGCAAAATTAAATTCAAATTTGGTCATCCATTATTTGTTATTTTATTATAAAATGTTTGGGTAATACTCATTGTTAAAGTTAATTTTACTATCTCTTTTGTTATTAAATGTCCTTTTTATTTACTGACCTTTAAGAGAATTAATTAAGAGCTACTAGTCCAAATAATACAGGACTTCTAATATTTTTACTGTGAAAATTTGGCCCATGCAGCAATAAAATATAATCCTTTAAATAATATTTTCTAGCATAACTCTTTGGACTAAAGATTGTTGATCTTATGATTTACTAATGCTAATTGAATAGTTATTTGGCTGAAACTTTGGTGAATTGACTACAGAGACTTTTTCAAGAAAACTTAAGCTGAAAATCTAGAATGATTAGGTTACAGTTTATATATGTGGAATAGGCCTTTCCCCATAGGTGTCTATACATTGTCTTTGTTCTGTGAAGATAACTTACTTAACTCTTTTAATTATGCTGGAAACTACACTTTATTAAGCTTTACTATAGATAAATAAACCAAATTCTGCTTAAACAGAAGAACAAACAGTAAATGAGTTTTCAATAAGAATTTACTTTTGGATTCATAAAATGAAACTATGAACACATGTAAAGGAACATGCTGTGGATTGCTGCCAGTTCAATTAGTAGTGAAAAGATCAACTCAGGAGTTGGGCCAACTGCCTGAAATTTAAATCTTGAAAATTGTGAGTTTAAAACGTACAAGAAATAGCCAAGTACCTAATGCTTATCTCCCCTAACATGCCTACTAAGTGGTTGTCTTCCAGCCTATGATTGAACACATACAACAAGCAAATCATTAACACACTTCTATCTTTCATATTTCTATTAAAAAGTTACTGTAATAAAATCAAACCTACTGATACTCACCCCAGTGTTATCCTTAAAGGGTTAAATAGAACGAGTCTTATCAGATGGAACATATCAACAGGCCCCTCTTTCAAGACAGCAATGAACTTTGTGGAACCAAATGAGGCTACCACTCCTCCTTCATTCTAGAGTCTATTACAAGCCAATATTCATAACGATGATGAGTATTTGAATATCAATTTATTACCTTAAATTGCATGTGCATGTGACTCTTGACATTTGCTCTTTCTGAACCTCCATTTTATACTGCAAAAATTATATTCTGAATGATACTATAAAATCTCACTAATATAATATAAGCCAATGAAAAGAAACCACCTATATCAGAAACAATGAGGGAGCTTTTTAAAATGCCATTTCCTAGGTCCTGTCCCACTATGTGGTAGGCTTCATGGAAAATGACAAGGCCAGTAGTTAGCAAGTACCGGAATCACCTGGAGAGCTGTTTAAATCAGATTACTAGGCCTCGACCCAAGAGTTTCTAATTCAGTCGGCTTAGGGTGAAGCCTGAGAACTTGCATTTCTGACAAGCTTCCAAGTAATTCTGATGCTGCTGGTCCAGGGACTATGCTTTGAGGAGCAGAGGGCTAGGTCTAGGCCTTACACAATCTCAGTGACATGCACAGTGGCAGACATCCACCACAAATTCACCAAGAATACCATTCAAATAGATGTCTCTGCAAAATTACATATCACTACATGTCAGAGATTTAACAATCACTTGTAAGTGGTCAATTTTAAATCCATAAATGCCAAGAGTTTACTGAACTTTATTTTCCATTTTTACAGTTGAGTGCTAAACTGAAGCTTAACCTTTGTCTCTTTCATTAATATAAGAGACACATCCTTTTTTTTTATTCAAGCCCTGGACAATACTATAATTAAAATGAAAATCTAGTGATAATGAACCAAATGCAAATATCAAACCTTTATATAAATTTCCAACTAAAAATCTGCTTCTGTGCATTATAAACTAAAATAGTCATTTATTTTAAATCTATCACAGTGTGGCAAGAACTGTGTATTAGTAACTTTTGCTAGGTCATTTGCAACTGTAAAATTTCAGTGACTTATAAATAATGAAGATTTATTTCTTATTTATGTCATGATTCACCTGTGGCTCAGCTGTAGGTGCACTCTACCTATCTTATCATTCTGGGTGTGTGGTACATGCCACCAAGTCAGTTCTAACTCCTGGCAACCCTATGAAGGAGTGACATTCACAATGTCCTGTCAACAGTCCTGCTCAGCTCCTGTACATTCATGCTATGACTTCTTTTATGGTGTCAATCCATCTCATATTTGATCTTCCTCTTTTCCTGCTGCCTTCTATATTTCCCAGCATCATTGTGTTTTCCAAAGAACCTTGCCTCCTCATGATATATCCAAAGTAGGACAGCTTCAGTTTGGTCATTTTTGCCTCCAGAAATGTTTCAGGCTTAATTTGCTCTAGGACCCACTTGTCTGTCTTACTGAAGGTACAGGGTATCTGTAAAACTCTCCTCCAACATCATATTTTGAATGAATCCATTTTTTTCTATCAGCTTTCTTCACTGTCCAACTTTAGCACACATACATAGTAATGGGAATATGTGTGTGTGAATGATCGTAGCCTTGGTCTCTATTGACACATCTTTACTTTTGGTGATCTTTCCCAATTCTTCCATTTTGGGCATACCATTGTCATTGCAGAGGGAGGGAGAAATGGTTAAAACACAGTATGGCTCTTAAAGCTTTTGTTTGGACACAGTGTATGCCACTTCTGCTCACATTCCATTGGGCAAATAGTCACATGGTCCAAACTGATGTTAGTGTG
This sequence comes from Lyroderma lyra, assembly GCA_004026885.1. Lineage (NCBI taxonomy): Eukaryota > Metazoa > Chordata > Mammalia > Chiroptera > Megadermatidae > Lyroderma > Lyroderma lyra. Next base: position 61,458 of record PVJL010004304.1, read on the forward strand.
TAATATGACCACATGTGGGGATATAGAAAACTAAAGGTTGGGGGAGTTCCCTGGTAGTGTAGTGGCTTAAGGCTTCGGCGCTGGTGCTGTCAGTGATGCAGCCTGGGTTCGATTCCCAGTCAGGGAGCTACCCACATACCAAAAAGAAAAAAAAAAAAAAAGAAACTAAAGCTTGGGTTTTAAATAATTGGAAATGAAAGTGAAATATTACATACTAGAAACTAATCTTTCCATTTAACTCTAAATAGTCCAGAGAGCTTGTCAAGGGATCTCAGTGATTGATATAAAACTCCAAAACAAAGAACAAATATTTACTTATTATCTGCCCACTCTATTAGTAGAGAAAAAAAGACAAGGCCAAATGATGGACAAAATGAAAAAGGGAGAGCATTACAAGAGTTCTGGTCAGTTCACCCCTGAAAATGAAAACTATTGGCCAAGCTCTTTGGTTTTCCATCTGCAACACAGGATTAGAAAAACATCCCATAAACTTTAGGGATATTATAAGGATTCAAATTTCCAGAGAGGTTAGTAATTTCCCCCAAAGCATTTTCAAGGTTCTGTATTCTTTCAAAAAAATAATTGCTCGAAAGTCTACATTTATTTTTAGTTGTTATTAAAGTTATAACATTGTACTTATTCTGAAAATAATATCTGAAAACTTAATTTCTGACCTCGCTATAGCAATTTTAAATTGCTTTAAACTTTTTTACTTTGATAGATTATGTATTCTCTATTAAATGAATAGGGACAAGGGCACCTGGTGATAAAATAAACTTTGATCTCCTTTCTAAACACAGAATTATCTTATGTACTAGTTAATATGTATATTTAATGCTTGGAATAACACATTTTGCTCCACTGGCATAGTTTCCTACTAAACTATTTTCAGCACACGCTTAAAAGAAATGTTTACTTACTAAAAATTTTTCCCACAGGAAGAAATTCTAATAGCTCTTTTATGACAGGCAGCAGCTGAAATATCAAGACTATAACTACTTTAAACTAAAGGACTCAGTGCTAAGTGACTTTCTGGACCCTTCACTGGTAGCTTGCTGCTAAGGCAATGTAAAGAATGATTCAATTTTTTCAATAATTGAAACTGAAGTTTTTAATCTGGCTATTCCTAAGTACCAAGAGCTATTAACATAAAATTTAAGGTTGCTATTTGCTTACCAACTGCCACACTAAATAGGACAACTTGAAATTTTCACAGCCACTCTACTCCAACTCTAATGGAGGCCTGCCCAGATGAATCAAGTGACAATTCACAACAGCTCTCTGGAGTCCAACCTAAGAACTATGAAAACATATTGCAGATGTAAAAGGAGTCAGTCAGAAATGGATCATTTCTCAGTGGAGTCAGCAAAAGGAAACAATGATTTTCTGTTAGTTGTGACCTACTGTGTACATTTTCCTTTTCTCTTAAATCATGTGTTTACCACATTATTGCTAACATATGCAATGTGTACACCTTCACAAACCTTCCCATGCACTATCTCATTCTCTCTTCACAGACTTTCGTGCCATATCTACTTTGTCTATAAAGAAAATTACATCAGAGAATTTAAGCAACTTCTCCAAAGTCACACACCTAGTTGATAAAAAAACTGGAACTTGAATCTAGGTCCTCCATTTCATATTCTGTTGCCCTTTACACTAAACCATGGCTGCCTATTACTGATTTTTAAAAAATAATCAAATTGCCTTGCAGTCAATTCAGTTCCCTCGTTAAAATTTCTGAGAGCGCCGAATGGATTATTCTTAATCTCATGTGTTTTACTACATAAAAATGACCTGTATGTCTATTACATACCCATTTATTGCAAGTGTTTAAAAATAGTTCAATATCGTTTTTAGGCATAAAATCTACTCACCAGAGCAGGCTTGGTACATCTCCAGGTTTACAGAAAGTATTGTCTGCATTCGTCTTTAGGTTTGGGTTTGCCAGATTTTACCAGATATGTGAATCAACATATCCTATATCTGAGACACCAAATTTGAGCACAGATAATGTATCTGTTGTCACCTCCCACCATATGTCTCAAAGTTACCTGACTCAGTACAAAGTTAATTAGGATAGGCAAAGAGATATGTTTAGGAAAAATGGGTTGCTTACTTTTTTTGTCTCTGACTTTCTCCGGGGACCTTGCTAGATGTTATGAATGATATCATGAAAAATATAAGACCTGGTATTTGCTGTAGAGAACATACAATCTAGATTGGGAGATAGGACAAAGACATTAAAGATAACGAACAACATATATTAATTCTTTCATCATATATTCAACAAATATGTATTGAACACTAAACTTGTGCCATGTACGATGATAGAGGTGATGGATACATAAAGCAACAAAATAGAGGAGGCAGCAGTGTAAATATTAAAGTAATATGGATGCTACATATTCTCAAAGAGCAAAATATGAGAGTTCAGTGTAGGCATTAAAGCAACATATGAGGGCTGTTCGGAAAATATCCAGCCATAAATCCCTCTATTTTTCATGTTACATGGCTTGATACTTTCTAGACAGCCCTCATAGATGCCATACCGTAGGGAGTGTGTGAGCCAAAGGCCATGGTAAGGTGAAAAAGCAGGCTTTAGCAAGGTGGCTTGTGTGTTTAAGATTCCAGTGGGCACAAGTGTTGCAAGGCTGCTTGGCCTCTGGAAGCAACCAAGGACGTGGCTCTGGGCTCACTCTCTCAAGGAAGGCAAAAGGACACTTCGCACATCAAAATTAACTACAAGGACATGGGCAAACCACAGACATCTGCTTGCTGGTGCCCAACATGGAGCCTGGGTGTGGGGTGCAGCACATACGTCCCCGTTCCTGCTGGTGACCTTCCCTGTTGCTTGCCCTATAAAATAAACATGAGGCTGTCAGACTGGGCCTCTGTGTCTCCATCAGAGGACCACCTAGTCCCAGCTTTGCTTTTGATCATGTCTGTGTGTGTGTGTGTCTTTGTGTTTTTCTTAATTCCCCGTCACCTCCCCTCGAGTTTCCTTTCCCCCCACACAGGCCACGGCACCATACACCTTAGACAAACAGAGGATTATCCTGATATTTTCGTGGAAGACCAACTGAGGCCTTAAAGAATGGATAAAACCAAGAAGAGAAAGTATTTTAGAGTAGGAGGCTGATCTATGCCAAGCTATAGAAAATGAAAATGAGCAAGACTTACCTAAAAGAGAGGAATGAAGACGTACTCTCTCTATGGCAAGGGAAGAAGTAGGAGAAAGGGAGTGAAACGAGTCGATGGAAAGGTGTGAAACCACGGTTAGTAAGTTTAGACATCTTTTTATAGTGGGGCACCATTAATGTTACCCAACAGAAGAATGGAGCGAACAAAGCAGCAGCCTGAGAAGGTTAATCTGGTTATGGTATGCAAAACGGATCATGGCAAAGGGTTTGGGGAAGAATATCAAGAGTGGATAAGAGTTGAGGGTATGGACTAGGAGGAGGCTCAAGGGAACCTTTTGGGATATGAAACAATATCTATGCCTTGATATGGTGGTTGGTTATACAAGCATATGTATTACAAAATGTCAAAAGGCTGGTCATTTAAATTTTATTTACTTTAGTGAATGTAAATTTTACTTCAATATGAAAGTACTAGTACAAGAGGAACAGAGTAGTTATGGAGAGTGTGGGGAATGGACACTGAGGGTTCTCTTTCCCCTATCTCTCATATCCAGTCCATCTGTAAATCTAAGTGATTCTATCTCCAAAACATTCTGAGTCCACCACTTCTCTCCAGCTCTACTACTTCCTTTCTAGTAAAAGCCAATGATATCCTCAACTGGAATATTCCAGCCTTTCTAACTACCTTTCTGCTTTCACTCCTGTTCCATTTCCCTCAGTCTGTTCTTGATACAGAGCCCAAAGTTAGATCTTTTGGAATAGATCACATCATTCTAACTGAAAACCACCCATCACAATCATCAGAGTATAACACAACCTCCTAATTCTGATTTGTCAAGCTCCATGTGGCCTGGCCTTCATCCACACCCCCAAATCATTCTATACTAATCCACCCTGCTATGCTCTTGACACCTTGTCCTTTCTTTTCCTCAAAGATGCCAAAATCATTCTCAATATAGGGCTTTGGAATGAGCTATTTTTACTCTGGCTGGAAGGTTTTTCCCTGTTATCTGTTGAACTCTTTTTTTTAATCACAGAAATCTCTATTTAAATGTCACCTTCTCAGAAAGTAGTTATCGCTTACATTCTACTAAAGAGAAGTAGACAATAAATAAACAAATGAAAAATTAAATTAAAAAATCAACATTAATAAGTACTAGCAGAGAATTGAAGTCGCATGATATGATAGTGAGACGAGGAAGGCCTTTCCAAAGACCTGGTAAACTATCCGTCACACCCTCAGGCTTATTATAGCCCTCACTGTATATCATGGAGAAAACATCTCAGAGTCTTGGCTATAATACCATTTCTTTCCAAAATGACACTTTGTTTCAGCTTCCCTGAAGAAGTTTGCTAGATTCCTCAAATTACCTTGAAGAAAGTTTCATTAACCACAGCTTGTACTTGTTCACAGGCGTCTGAGAGATTACACTCCATTTTAAATTGTTACGTGATTCTGTTAGACAAATCACAAACCATTCTGTCAATCTAAAGAGAGTGAAAAAGCAGACAATTCCTGTTGTGGCCAGCACAACACGGGCGGTGGGAATACGGGAAGGGTAATGTGAAATGATGAAACACAGCAGCCAAAAACATATTATAAGCGGGGCCAAGGGGCTCCAGCCTCGTGGACTGAGTGCAGAATTGAGCCAACGCAAGGCTTTTATTGGATAGAATGAGGAAATGAAACTTCTATGGGGAAGTAAAACCTTTCCTCTTTCCAAGGTCTGTGATGATCATGCCTTAAGGCTGTTCGCATAAATCCTCATTGTGTTCCAGCACTGTATTCCAGCCTTTACGCATATACATAGCCCCAAGGAATGGAGTCATTGTTATATTATAAAAACATCCATTAAGGGAGGGAATGGTTGAGCTCATCCCATCAGATCTTAGACTGAGCTATACTGGGAAGCAAGGCAGCCAGGGGGAAAGGGATTAACCTCGGAGAGGGTGAGGGGCCATGCCTCACCTCTGTAGAGCCCGAGCTCTCTCCTGATGGCCCCTATGGGACTGTGCCTGTCTTAGGTTGTTCCTCCCTTGGGGAATCTTACCCGTCATTGACTAACCAGCCATCCTCCGGGGCCATACAGGGTGAAGTGAGGTATGCGAGTGAGGGAGGAACAGTACTCCCGAAAGAGGGTCAGTTCTGCCTTCTAGATACTCCATATGCCCATGGCCTCCGTGTGTAGCTCTTGCCTTAGGATGTCATGGGGAATGCGAGGGGGGACAGACAGGTCTGCAGCTGTAAGGCAACAAATTTCTTCCTCCTTTTTTTCACCTATAGAATCAGGTTAATGAGACGTTGCAACTTACTGCAAAACATCTGTACAATGGGTTTGGATATAAATAGAAAGACTGCAACTGTTTTGTCTTAAATGTGTCACATTTATGCACCTTGAATCGCCATAGGGTTCACTGAATGTCTGGTAAAGTTCTCTAAGTTTGCAGTGATTCTGATAAATAAAAGCACCTACCATTGGCTAGCTCTAGAAACCTGGGCACCAAAATTCAAGACACTGCCTTTCACACAAGGCTCAAAGTCATCTTGCACTTCTTGTAATGAATTAAGATATTTAAAAACAAATTTAAACGCATATAGAAAAAGATGAAGAGATCTTTGAGGAAAGTATTATCTGGAAGTCAAAAGGAATAGCACTCATGGAGAGATCTCAATTCTCATGATCAGTTTTTTAATTTTGTTTTTGCTTTTTTTTTTTTTAGGTTGCATCCTAATGGATAAGAATATCCATTCAAAAGAAGACTATTTTAAAGAAATTTTCTACCACCGCCAAACAGTACCAGTGCTAATTTCCTAACGTCACCATACATGTGATGAAGGACTCCTTTCCTCGATGCTTAATATTATCATGCATTTTAAATTTTAATATGGATTTTCTCTTGCTATGTGTTTATTGACTGTCTTCTGACTGCATTATAGTTGTAATATTCCAATCATTAGGAAAAAATGCTTAAGTTCTATTAGGCTCCTTTTCCCTTTTTTGTTTGGTAATACTGCTAATCTCAAGACTCTCCAACTATAATTCACTTTCTGGTCTTTGTACTTCCATCAAGTGCTTACTTACATAATAAAGAATGTTTCTGTTACATTATTGAGGATTTTAATACAAAGTGAAGTGGTTATTATTAAAAGTATTAAACTTTTAAAAAGGGAACACTACAATCCTACAAGTTGTCAGATTTTGCCAGTTTCTAAATATCAAAAGGTAGTTGGATACCTGATTTTCAATTGAGTTTCATTTGCAGCAAAAATGAAAGCATTACTTAAAAGATTGAGGCATTTTTTGATAATGGAAAGTTCTACTGTTGTGTTTTTGCTTTTTTTTAAACATCTTAAAATATTTCACAGAATGTTGTTTATCAAATGTGTGTCTTCTCACAGGATAAAGCACATATATTTAGGATGAGATCTCAGCATTATTCAAACTGGAAATAGGCAGCTGTAACAGAACTAATATTTAAATTTTGTAAATTAGGCTAAGATTAAGTTAGTATTCACACTAGAATATTGTTGTGAAAATTGGAATATCAACTGTTAGATTAATGTCATTTTGCAATTGACTCTAAGGATATACTTAGTCATGTTTTGACTTAGAAAGTATCAATCTAAATCTTTCATTTTTACAATATTCATCATAATAATGGTAATGACGATTCAATTAAGCTCTAATTAAAACATTGCCATTTGTGCTATTTTCTATTTAAAATAATATGCATTTTATGTAGTTTTTATGTGCCAAGCACTATGCTAAATACAGTACATGTCTCAATTACCACAGTAACTTTGAGAAGGAACTATAAGCTCAATGAGAATAAGCAATTTTTGTTTTGTTTACTGATAACATCTAGTATTTAGAACTGTATCTGGGTTCAATAAATATTTGTTGATTTGAATGAATTTTACAAGAGGCAAGTGAAAGTGTTATGTACATAAATGAAAAGTCATATTTCTTTACCTTCCACCTCTGTGACATTATATAGTTGACTTTCAGGAAAATCTCTAATTCTTATAGGTGGAGAAAAAAGCAATCAATAATTCCACACAACTTTGTGAGTTTCCTTCTGTGAGAATATGACAGACAGGCCTCCAAACTGCAAATCAGACAATAGTACTGATAGTAGAGGATAAATGGCACTAATGGTTAGGGCTGTAGAGATATTAAACGTGTAGTTTTAAAAGGCTTTGAACATAGGAAATTGATATTCTCTTGGGGTCTCTCATTTGCAGGACACCTGGGCTGGAGTCTGAAAAGCTGAGAGAGCTCCTGACTCTGGATGGCAGTGGTAATGTCAGCAGTCAGAGCCCTGAGGTCCCCAGGAAGTTGTGTTTCCAAACATTTTATGGACTACAGAGCTCCAGCCTATTGAGGTTGGCCCCACATGATCAGAGAAGTTGGTTGAAAAATACTCTTGAGTGGATTCTAGGTAACCACATTAAATCACATATCACCAAACCATATTTATACCTTTCACTAGAGTCAAGTTACTGCTCTATCCACGATGTAGGACAGAAGGGAGACTGAAAGTCTCTAGAACCAAAGTTTGGAATGTGTGTGGTCCAGAGGCCAGAGAGGCCCATGCACAGGCCTGACTTGTGATGTGCAGGTCATTGCAACATCATTCAAGAAGTCTCTTTTCAAATGCAGGTGCATATTGAATTAGGGAGGCCAAAGGGAGGTAACATTGGTGATTCCAGGGAGTGAGGCCCCAAAGATCACGGCAACCCAAGCTCCTCTTTACAGACCTTGTTCCAAGCCCCATGAAAGCATCCCATGCCCCTTTTTTAGCATAATTCTGAACCATATTCCAAAAACTGGGTTGCTGAATTCTGACAGAACGACTATCAGTGAACTTAAAAAAGACAATTGAGTTAGTGAAACACCTTAATATTAAAAGCTGCTTCCCTGAGTGTGCAATCCCACACACTAGTGTTAGTTTTTTACTTAAAATTTCTGTTGTAATCCCTAGTTCTGAATATGCTCTTTATACTGTTCTTGGTTAGATCTCTAACCAGGAATTTGAATGTACTGAAAAAAGTAAAATAATTTTTCAGGGGGGTGTAGATACAAAGGCTATTGGTTTAAAGAATTGTCCCTAAAGGTAGTATTTAATATTAATATTAAAATGATGTATCATTTTTCGTTAGATGACTAAAAGAGGAAGGCAGAAAGCACCAAATCTTAATAATGACTTGAAAATAACTCTAAAAGATCTTGGATAAAAAAAAAAAATCAAGCAGCTCTCTAAATTTATTCTTATAGTCGTTTAATATATTAGAAATTCTTTAGCTTCTTGTTAGAATGTTGATTAATGTGTACACACACAATTATATCATTAATATTCTTGCAGTTCATTTAAAACATCCATTTTCCTCCTTTTAAACCTCTTGATCCATTCCTAAGCCTGGTGACAAATAGCAATTGCTGCTGGCACAGATCTAAAGGGAAATTGTAAAAATTATTACATGACCTTGGGATCGATCAATAATCTGAAAGACATGCTAGAAAAGAAATTACCACCTTTTTAGAGCTTTAACAATAGGCTCTGACTCAGATGGCTCTGTCCTGACTTTCTGATTTGAACCTGAGTCCAGGGTAAGTAACCACCACGTCCTCATTTGTAAATGACCTTTCTTGGTACCATCCTCTACTTCCCTATAGGGACTTCCCAAGGAGTCGCTAAACTGCTATTAAAAAAAACATCAAGGTGAAGAAGTTTCTGGAGGATTTTTATATAATTATTGCAAACATTATTCTGCATCAGATTGTACTCCTTGTACTAAATGAAAAAAGCAATAAACCCTTTTCCTTAAAATAGTTGAGTTCTTTCTGATTTTGAAAATGGAAAGTCATTTCTACATCCAATAGACAATGCAATATTTATAAGTGGTGAACATCTGCAGGTAATTAAAAAAACATATTTACGGGCTAATAATATAATAGCTGCAGAAGTTACTAATAAATAGAGCTTTAAATTAAAAATGCATCTTTACAAGTAATGTATTTAAAGTACAAGTACATTATACGAGTATTTGAGCCTACAACTGATCTGACACATTGTAAGAGCTTGGTAAATATTTGTATGATCGAATTGATTTTACTAATGGGGAAAGCACTATGTATATTAAGTGAAAAGTAGTATCTTGTTAGACAAAATGTTTACCTTTCGTCCCTATCACATGGAAGAGTGGGGATGTTCCAGAAAAACTATCATATCTATTGAACTACTACAATTCCCACATTTACTCGTAAAACAATACAATAATATACATAAGCAAGCTATTAATAGTAGTCTCAAAGATGGCATCCTGTTCCATAAAATGACAAGCTTTCTTTGAAATTTTTACAAGTAGAAGTGAGTAGAAAGTCCAAATATGGGTAAAACTAAAATACAAGTTTTCAAATCCAGGATGTCTACTAAGGAAAGCTGTGAAATGTCTGAAAATGAATAAGGCATCTCCTACCTTTACTGCTTTTTAAGTATTAACATAAAAGCTTGAGGCAAGTATTGGACTGAAGATCATATTGATCCCAATGTCAAAGTAACCTTTAAGCAAAAATTTTATATGACATCCTGCTACCTAATTTATTTCAATAGATTTTTCTGATCTCTAATATGTACGAATAAATTTAAGCACACTCCAATAACTTCCTGTCTGTTAGGAACATTCTTTATATTTTAGTATTATGTGGATGACACACACACACACACACATACACACACACACATATATCTAAAAGATGAAAAAGAATACAGTGTAACAAGAATAATTCAGACAAAATTAGATGTTTTCAAATTAGGAAAACATTCTTTCATCCTCCACTCACTGCTATTTACCTTTGAGCACTTCTTTACTTGTTTGCAATAAAGGAAAAGAAAAGAAAAAAACAGGGAAAAATGTAAAATTAAAAGAAATAATTATAACTAATTGCTCAAAAGTAATGAACAATTAAATGAGAATATTGAAACCAGTCCCAAAGCAAGAACTCTTGAGTTCTTGAATTTTTGCTAAATATGACAATCTATACAAATTCTCTCACATATTAGCTCCTTGCATAACGTTGGTCGTGTCAGTGAGTCTGACTGTTGCAGTCATCTAAAGGGATGACTTGGTCCAGTTTGAAGATAGTGGAGGTAGGTGGTAAAGGAGGGCTGGTATCAGAACTTCTCACCATGACAATTTATATTTAAAACTAAGTTGTGCAGTTATAATTTCCCAACATTTGGATTTTCTTGTTCATTTTCAGTTTTATATTACTTGTTTAAACAAAAAACAATATGCTCATTTGTATTGCAAATGCATGTAAACATGAACTTAATGTAATGCCCAGAGAATTGTTGTCCATTTGCCTTTAAACTTACTTGTGTGTAAGCATTTTCTCCTTTTAGTTAGTATTATTCACTGGTTGCAATCATGAAGCAATTGCTCTGTGCTTCAACTTTGTGGGTTAGAGCGTGGAATATGTGAGTCTTACGAAAAGTGCATTATCCTAAAAGTTTATTGCAAGTACTAAACCTAGACTTCTAGAGAAAATAAGCCCATAAAATTTAATAAAGTGCTGGGGTGCAAGGCAAGTGAAGTGGAAAATCCTTAGAATTGTACTGACTTAAGTAGGTTTCTGATTTGTATATAAAGTTAATCATTTGCTGTTGATTTCCAAATCATTGGTTTTACAGCTAGATGCACATAAAAATAGTTACGTCTTGGTTTGTTTCAGATATTAAAACTCTATCTCAAAAGCTGCTTTCATAGAGCACAAAACATACTGAGATATTGAAATCCTAGTTTGCTATATATTTAATGGTATGTGTATGAATTTGTGTATTTAAGTCTGAGGATCTTAATAACTTATGGGTCAGATGATGCTAATGAGTTCAATATCTTGGGTAGTAATATTACCCTGTTGAGTTATATATAATTTTTCTATATTTTACAGCTTTATGCTTTAGCTTCACTGACAATTTCCAAGATGTCTCCCTGATTGCAAAGAATGACATAAAAAGTGTAAATAATTTCAGCATTATAAATACCAGAAATCAGCATGTTACATAGCACATAGTGCTATGTAAATATTAGCTTTTATTATTACTACTATTGTCATACAATAGATTACTTTAAAGATAACCAGAAGATCAGTTCCTACTGACAGCAAATAATATTATACAATCTTCATAAATGAAGGATCATACACAATTATAATAAATGGCTACAATTTTATAAGATGTTGACAAGTAAATACACATGTTCACTTTCACTAAAAAAGTTGACTTCTTTTTTGGCATCTATAGGAGATGATCCTATTGAATAATTCTATCTTGAAGTGACAAATTCTATAGATAGTTTTCTTAAGGGGGTATTTACAATGATAGAAAGAATAGACTGTTTGCTATTTTCAGATTTCGTAGTAAATGTACTCAATATCTACCAAGGGATGATGGCACTCTCAATGCAAATCACAGTTTTCAATATGCATTTCTGCTACAGAAGTTATTGTGATTTAAGTTACACTTATAATTTTAAATGTTAAAAAATCTTATAAGAGAATTAAACTTCAATTAAGTTTAAATTCTATTAGACAATTAATCGAGTGTATGTCTATTCAGAAAAAAAAAGGAAACACAATACCCGAGTGTTAAGATCATCTAGCAGGGCAGATAACGTAACTCACAGCACCCTTTCACTAGAGTACATGTACAACAATGAGAGAGGAAGCTTTCAGGTCAATAGATACATGCAGATCAAAAGTTGAAGAGAACCATATTACTTCACTCATATGTGGAATATAAAACTGAAAGCAACAAAGAAAAAAAACAAAACAAACAACTCATGGACACAGTCAATAGTTTAGTGGTTACTTGGGGATAAGTGGGGAGGGGGTAGGAGAGGAGGAGGGGGTAGGGGAGGAGGAAGGAGGACTCAAATATATGGTGATGGAAAGAGAACTCACACTGGGTGGTGAACCTATTATACAACACAAAGATGATGCACTGTAGAATTGTACACCTGGAACCTATGTAATTCTTGTTAACCAACATCATCCCAGTAGGTCTAACGATAAAAAAAATTTCATTTTAAAGTTGAAAAGACCTTCTGGCTAAGTACTGTGAAAAATTAGCTTTTGATATTCACCCCCTTAAAAAGGTCATTCAAATTTCAACGTGGCAACAATTGTCGTAAGAACCATGGCTATCATTGCCAACCTTGACTAATATTAGATTTTATTGTAATTCCATGTAAAATTTGCATAAAACATATTGCTTGTTTCAATTACTTTTTTCATCCTTTCTCAGTCTTTTTATCCAGTGATACTAACTTTCAAAGAACTATTTTGCTAATTTTACTAAAAATTAAGAAATGATAAGCAATTTTTTATATTGCTCATACAAATCTTTATTTTGTTCCTTGCCTCTTTAGGAGATTTGTCTTAGATGAATCTCAAAATGGTAAATCCACAATTAAAATAATATTTATGTGGTAGGAAATGTGCTTGATAGTTTAGCTTTCTAAAGAGTATAAATTTCTGAGACTGCCATACTAAAATGGTAAAAATATGTCACCATGCTAAGATATAAGTATTAATAAATACCTAATAAAAAGGAAAATACTCTATTTTCAGTAGCATTGTTCTTAAATAGTATTAAAAATACAAGGACTGTCCAGAAAATATTCAGCCATGTAATATGAAACACAGAAGCATTTTTGGCTGAATTTTTTTCCAGACAGCCCTTGTATATCATCTAGAATTGGTAGTTAAAAGTGCACAAATGCCAACATTATGAAAAGCAAATAATATTAATTAAACACATTTAATAGGATACTATGTTTGTTTTTTAGTAGGTAGCCCTTTATTTACCTCTTCATTAAATGTCTTCCTGACAATTGATGGAATTTATGAAAAGACTAATAAATCTCAGAATGAAATGCTGAAGAAAAATGGGAGCTATTATTTGGACAACTATGTGATCTCTAAGTAAATTTACTAGATAAGTGGAAGGGCCCATTAATAGTAATGGAAATGAGAGCAAGGTAGCTGTGAAATAGTGAGATTTAATTAATCAGTACCCATATTTAAAGGTAATTACTTAATACATGTGGTTGAATCACATGGTGCTTTAAATTACAAGATTCAGACAGTCTGTTAACCAGGGCACACTGACCTTCTGTCTCTGCACACATTAAGTAACGAAATCACTTCTATGAGTAGATATGCCTGATGCAATGTATTTTGTATTTTATTGATTATGAAAATACTTGTGAAAACAGTTTGTCAATATACAATACTATAAAGTACTACTAGATTGGACCCAATTATACCCAATTACAAGAAATATAAAAGTAAAATCCAAAGATAAACTTTTCTCTACTATGGGCCATGATTGGGTAAATGCATCACTGATTTATCTTAATAACTGTGTGGACTCTGAAAAGAAAGATTCTTGATATTAACCCCGAGAAGAAATTTATCTGCTGAGAGAGAGTCCCTGTGGTCAACTTAGGGCCCAAACTTTATGAATAATAAGAGTTTAGTGGCCATTTGCTGACTGGGGCTTCTCACATATTCCGTGTACTGGGAAGAACCTCAGTCTGAACTCCCTGCCTCCTATACTATGCCCTGCTTGTTTACTCCCTCTGACTCCACCACTGTGGGAACCTGGTTTTGTTTGTTCATCAATGGACTAAGATCTGCCTTGTTCAATCAGAAGTATACAATTTGAATACCTCATTTACATAACATGGGCCTAATTGAGAACATGGGTAGGAACTTTTCTTATAATAGGTGGTCTCCCCTTTGTCTGGGTGAAATACAATTTAGGTTGCTACCTGAAGTTGTGTCTCCCAAGCTGGAGCTCCTTTTGCTGCAATAAAGTCTTCCTATCCTTTTCTAGAGTCTAATTTTTTTTTTTTACACCTGCTGAAAATCAATAGGTTGCACATACTTAATGTCAGGTTGAATGAAAAGCATCTAACACTGGATAGAGGATCAGAAAGGCATCTACCATTAGATAATAATTTTATTATGGATATTCATTGCTTCAGCATAAGTGAAGCAGGAATACTGTACATAGCAAATGAGCTCTGAGTACAGATGGAGCAGCCAGAGTAATATTGCAAAATGAACGTCAGGTCATGGCAGTGCTCTACTCAAAAACCCTCCATTTCTAAGTGTGATGTGGCATCCTCAATTAGGGAACAGAAAAAAAAATTAGTGAAAAAACTGACAAATCCAAATGAAGTCTGGCTTTAGTTAGCGGTTTTCATTGTTTGGTTGGTTGGTTTTCACCAGTGTCAATTTCTTAGTTTTAAAAAAATGCACCATGGTCCTATAAGATATTAACATTAGGAGAAATTAGGTGAAGGGTATACAGGAGGCCTATATTATCTTGGCCATGTTGTCTACACCTTTAGAATTACTTGACAATAAAAATTTCATTTAAAAAAATAAAACAAAACCTCTACTTATTTCTTGTGTCCCTCCCAATAAAAGCCAAAGGCCTTACAGTGGCCCATGAGGCCCTACATGTTCTGATACCCGAGGACTTCTCTGATTTCAACTCCTATATTACTCTTTCTCTCACTCCTTCCTCTCCACTGGCCTCCTTGCATTTCTCCAGCACAACAGGCATGTTCTCATCCCAGGGCCTTTGCAATTTTACTTCTCTCCTTGGAATATTTTCCCTCCAAATGTTCATGAAGCTTACTCTCTCCCATCCTTCCAGGCTTTACATAAAACCTTCTCAGTGAGGCCATCCCTGTCCTTGCCTATTTTCTCTGCTAGACAGTAAACTCCAAGAAGGCAGGAATTTTGTAGTCTTTTTTGTTTATTACTTTGTCCCTTGTGTGTACAACAGTGCTTGATATATACAGAACACCTGATAAACACTTGTTTAATGAATGAGTGAAAAAGTGAAATATGAAAGGGGAAAATCATGGAAGATGAACTGAGGAGCCTTGGTCTTTGAAATACATTTATGATCATTTAATGTTATGAAATCATATAATTTTTTAATAAAGGATTTCTCTTCTCATTGTTCCATCACTCACTGTTCCATGTTATTTTTGCAACAATTTATATTTATTGTTATTGTTAATAAAAAGGAAAGCAGAGGTTATATAAAATCCGAGGGTTAATATCTAGATCTTGAACAGAGTTGCTTGTGAAAATAATTTACTTTGGGATCCTCATACTAATTAATTGATATGACAGTTATTTTTTAAATAAATATGACTGTATTTCACCCCCATCAGTGTATTAGAGCAACACATTTATTACTTTTATTCTAAACTTTAACTTGTTCTTGCCATATTTACTGGTGTTTCTTGTCTTTGTCCCCTAGCATGTCTACCATTACTCATTGCTTCTGTTTGTTGTGATGTGATTCGACAAGCAAAGGTTTATTTGGATTTCTAGTTCAGGCAAACATTTTAATGTAGCCTGAGCAATGAGATTCTAGAAAGATAAAAGAGCACTAAGTGTATATTTACACCCTATACACACACATACACACACACACACAAACACATTAATTATGTAGACTTAAGCACACTTACATATTTCCAAGACTATTATTTTTAATAAAATTCTACTTTTAATGTAATTTGACATCAGAAGGATGTTATTGTTTAAAAATAATTGTTTATAAATAAAGATGCATGCTTATAAATGTTATCCAGAGCCAATATAAGCACACATTAGAAGTGTGTCATAATGGTGATTAATGGTCAAACTAGAGGAGGGGGTATTGTCATCCTCTATCCACAAAAGGATCAAGAAGAAAAATGTCCAAATGCAAATGTTATATATAGTATTCCATACCAAAAATTCTATACTAAATATATATATACATATATACACACACATGTAAACAGAGGGTGCCAAATAAATGTATACACATTTTAAATAAGGGAAAAACCTGTATTAAAATTGTAATACTAATATATACCATTATATTTATGATTATAATACATAGATAACATCTCTTAAAACATGTATGCATTTTTTGGCACCCTGGTGTGTGTGTGTGTGTGTGTACACATGCTGTCCAGAAAAAAATCCAGCCATAAATGCCTCTGTTTTTCATATTACATGGTTGGATACTTCCTAAACAACCTATATATACATATATCTATATATAGACATATCTATAGATACATAAATATATACAGAGGGTGTCAAAAAATGTATACACATTTTAAGAAAGGAAAAAAATGTATTAAAATTGTAATAATATATACCGATAACAAAAGATGAATACAAGTCATGTTGACTTCTGTAATTACAAGAGGTGCTCAAAGTGGTTACCATCAGCATCCTGACACTCTGATTACAGCGAACTACTACTTGAGCAACACCAACCAAGTGTCCACTTGTATCACTGCTCATGCCATTTCAATTTCTTCCCAAAGTACCACCAGGGTAACCAGTTTTGTATGGTATACCACATCTTTTAAGGTCCCCATAGGTAGAAGTCAAGGAGTGTTAAGTCAGGAGAATGTGGGGGAAACTCAGCTGTTTTAAATACCACTTCAAAATGGTCTTGCGCTCCTTGAATGACAACTGTGCTTCTGCCATTTTCTTTGACTGTCCTGCCTGTTGATGCTAGCGTTCATTTGATTAACGCCATCTTTTGACCAAATGTCACACTACACATTGCTACTGTAATTAAATTCAACTTCCAAAAGCAGTACATAGATAATATCTCTTAAAATGTGTATATACATTTTTGGCACCCCCAGTATATATATACTTTACTTTCCTTCATTATCATTATTCCTATATATTATCACTACTTTAGAAAGTTCTATCAGTCCAAATCAAGAATCAAAATGATGTTGCTAACCTTTTTTGATATCAGAGGGATTGTTCATTATGAATTTGTACCAACTGGACAAACAGTCAACCAAGTTGACTATTTGGAAATGCTGACAAGGCTGTGTGAAAAAGTTAGACAAAAACGACCTGAACTTTTTGCCAAAAATTCATTCATGGCTCTTGCATCATAATATACCAGCTCACAGGGCACAGTCTATGAGGGCGTTTTTAGCCAGTTCACAAATAACTGTATTGGAACACTCTCCCTACTCACCTGATCTGGGCCCCAGTGACTTTTTCTTCACCTGAAGATAAAGGAAATATTGAAAGAAAGCCATTTTGATGACATTCAGGATATCAAGAGTAATATGACGACAGCTCTGATGGCCATTCCAGAAAAAGAGTTCCAAAACTGCTTTGAAGGGTGGACTAGGCACTGGTGTCAGTGCATAGCTTCCCAAGGGGAATATTTTAAAGGTGACCATAGTGATATTCAGCAATGAAATATGTAGCACTTTATCTAGGATGAGTTTATGAATTTAATTGCCGGACCTTGTGTGTGTGTGTGTGTGTGTGTGTGTGTGTGTGTAATCAAGAGAGAGATTTAATGTAAGGAATTGCCTCACGTGATTATAGAGGCTGAAAAGGTTCAAGATCTGCATTCAACAAGCTGGACATCCAGGAGAGTCAATGCTATTAGTTGATGATTCCAGCTTGATTCTGAAAGCCTGAGAACCAGGAAAACAGACAGTGCAAGTCCCAGTCCTAGTCCAAATTTCAAGGCAGGAGAAGACCACTGACCCTGCTCAAAGACAGACAGAGGGAAGTACATTTCTCCTTGCCTGGACTTTTTGTCCTATGCAGGCTTTCAGAGACTGGATAAAGCCCACCTACCCAGGGGGAGGGCAATCTTCTTTACATAGTCTACTAATTTAAATGTTAATCTCATCCAGAAACAACCTCACAGACACACCAGAATAATGTTTCACCAAATATCTGGGCACCCTGAAGCTCAGCCAAGTTGGCACACGAAATTCACAATTCCATGTGGTCTGGTGAATTGGGAGGTTTTTGCTATTAGGAGAAGAAAGATTTGACTTCTAGATTTGTGGGGTATAAACTTGTCATGGGATTTGCAATGTAAATATTGTTTGGAGGCTAGGAAAGATTTGAGACTTTAGACTTAGCTTTGGTGAAAATTTAAGTCATAAAAACAAATGAAATTGCCTAGGAAGAACATATAGATTCATTAACTCCATCAATTTTTGAATATCTATTATATTCGATATATAAGGGTAAATTGAAAGCACTAAGAATATAATAGCAAAATAAACACAATTCCCACCATAATGAAGCTTCAAGTCTAGGGAGATAGAAGAATATCAAATAAATAAGCAAACAAATTATTTCATCAAAAGCATAGTAAGTGCAACAAAGAAAAATTGCAAATGAATAAGGAGATATGACAGGAGAATCTGACTTAATCTGGGGTTCTTGGAAGAATGATATTTATACTGAGACCTGAAAATTGTGTCAACAGAGCAAAAGAAGCATGGTTTTAGAGGAACTGAAATGCAGCAGTGTGCCTGGAACTTTGCCATGAGAGTAAAAGTGTCAAAAAAAACAAGACTAAAGAGATAAAGTCACATCATGCAGAGCCTTCCAGCTAATAGGATGTATTCAATAGATTAAATGATTGGTAACAAACAACTCTTCACTCCCCTATAGTAGCATTATACAGCCGCCCCTTGTCATGGCTTCATGATTAGCATGTATACTTCTTTATCCCTTGATTTGGAGTTTGACCATATGATTTGCTCTGGGTAGTGATATGTCAGCAAATGTAACATAAGCAGAAGTTTGAAATGTGTAGGCATGGTTGGGCTTGCCTTCTTGTATATTTACCACCAGCAGGAAAAGAATATGCCCTATATATTAGTCAAAAGAAGATGAGAAAACTTATAGAACAGACGTAGAGCCAAACTGTCTTTAGAACTCAGCCCAATAGAGCTTTTTCTAGATAACCTGCTCTTCAGCCAACTTGGAGACATGATAGTAGAATAAATTATTGTTGTTCTATATCATTGAGCTTTGGGGTGGTTTATAACACAGCAAAAACTGACTAATACAGAGGCTTTGAGAAAAACTAATGTTTAGGAGATCAGTTAAGGTAAAGAAATCAGAGGCATAAAAAGGATTAAGAATAAAGTAGAG
The DNA here is from genome assembly GCA_004026885.1 of Lyroderma lyra. Taxonomy (NCBI): domain Eukaryota; kingdom Metazoa; phylum Chordata; class Mammalia; order Chiroptera; family Megadermatidae; genus Lyroderma; species Lyroderma lyra. The sequence continues at coordinate 80,644 of PVJL010004304.1, forward strand.
GTAGGAGGAAAATAATGAGGAAATATTGTTGAAGAAACGAGGATTGAGAGAAATTTCAAGACAGAAATGGTCAAATTCCACAGGGAGATCATCCAAAATTTGAAGAAAAAAATAAACCACTGCCTTTGTAAAGTACAAGCACATTTTTTTATTGATTTTCACCAAAACAGCTTCAGTTAGTTTGGCAGAAGCAGAAACCATATTTCAATGGGTTGAAAAATAAATGGAAAACCAGAAAATAGAGGCCAGATCGTAGACTAGTCTTCAGTGTTGCAATGAAATGGAGGAAGGAGGAGTCAGAGAATAACACAAAGACCACCAGAGCAAAATCAGAATTGAATTTGTTTCCTTAGCAAGTACAGGCGAACCAAGTCACTCAGAAAGAGTTCAGTGGCTCTCTACAAGTCGCCAGAGGAAGCACTAGATGTGAGGCCAAAGAAAAAGTTTATTCTGCATGAAAAAGAATTCTATGCTTTAAATTCTACTTTGTGAAGAAAATATTATAAATTATCTCTTGGAATTGATCATTAGTCTGCTTTATATCACAAAGTATGACAAAGTTTCACCAAGTCCCAGAAATGCTCTCTTAGGCTTAGGACTATATATTGGGTATTTTTGCATGCGCTTGCATATGCTTGGAATTGGTATATTTTTCTTTTGCCCTAGGTGAAGAGTCGAAGATAAAGCACAGTCCAGGGTACTGCTTTTATAATAGAATAAACATATTTTGAACAAGTGTCTAGGTTTAAGTATTTGATGGAGAGAATGAGAGAATGACAAATCTATGAAATAGTGAGACCCAGACTTCAGAAAGAAGTATAGATACCTCTCCCTTATATACAGCAGGTTATGATGAACAGAAATGAGGTTGAGGTGTAGAAACTGAAAGCTCGAAAACTTCTGCTTTCTCTGAGACACTGGGGGTGGATCACCTGCTAAGAGTGAAAAGACAGTGAATATATCCCTTCTGCAATCATCTTCTAGTTACAAATACAATTCTAAGAACGTAATTTTACCCTTAGCAATTATTACACACCTCAATTCATTTTATATGTTAATCTTCCTGACAGCTCCTCTTAATGTAAAATTCATAAATATACATGGGAGTGTAAATCGATAAAAATTTTGGAAGGAAGTATGACAATTGGTGTAAAAAAAGGTTAAGTGTTCATACACTTTGATTTAGTAATCCCACTTCTATGAATTTATGAAAATTAGAAGACAATACACAAAATTGGTAATTGAAGAATTGCTTATATTAATGAAAAGATGGAAGAAACATAAATATACATCATATACCAATCTGGATTTTTAAAGGTAAATTGTAGTATGAAGAAACACACAATAAAAGTCTATGCAAAAATAAAAATTATGATATAGGTCTAGAAAAAATGCTAGAGATTAGTAGATTGCTATTAGAATGTGATTCCATTTATGTAAAATTGTTTATAGATGTGTGTATGTGTGTGTGTGAAAATGTAAATAAAGACCACATGTTAACAGTATTTACTTACTGATTGAAAGATATAGTATAGTTTTTACTTTATTCTTTTTGTTTGTTGTATTGTTTGAAGGTTTTATATTAAGCATTTAACACAAATGTTATATCAATGAGCTAAAGATGGCCTGTGTATACCAGGTTGTTTATTTCTTCATTACAGACTGAGACTCATTAGTTCAAAGCCTACCAGCACCAAACTAAAAGTTTGACACATTCAGTTATTTTTAAAATAGCCCAAGCAAGCAGATGTTTAGCCATTTAAAGCCTGCCTGTTTTGCATACCCTGCTATAACCTCACCAGACAGATGTTACCCATTGGTAAGACAGAGCCTTGTGGATGATAAGCCCCCCAAGCTGAGATGGCCCTTTGGAGCTCTGAGAGCCTGAGACTCCCTGCTGAGACATATCATATAGATCTGTAATCTCCCTTGATGGTCTTCATTTCCCTCCAGGAGTCCCTCCACTCTCCTCCTTTCTGGATGATGTCACCCTCACTGTAAGCCTCTGGATGGTCTCATGCTGGGAAGGATCTTCCCTCTCACAGCTCTGTCCAAGGACTGCCCAATAGAGCTTGTTGTGTGTTACTGCCTCCCATGTTCAGCTCTTTTACATTGATCAGCCCCCAAATGTCCTGAACGTCCTCTAATAAGCATTTGTAACAGCAGATGAAAATAATAGAGCTGGTTGTTAAACCGGTTTTTTAAAAAAGAATTTAAATGGGTCCCAGCCTATGCCAAGGGGAAGCTGGGCAGGATCCAGTTTCCAAGAAAATGTGCCTTGCAAAGAGCCAGGTCCCAGGGGCCTAAGCCTCCAGCCAGAGGATCTCAGTTGACAACCAAGGTCATCAGACAGAAATTATCCTGCCAAGTCCCAGCCATGACCACAAAATCAACTGTCCTGCTTTTTTATCCTAAAAACTCTTGTTTGTACTATTACCCAGGCTCTAGGACTGGTATACAGGCTGTGGGTATTCTAGGTGTTTTAGGCCAGTTGTCCAGTTAACCCCCGTGAGTCATAGGGACCTCCGACAACTTCATCCTTCCTCTCATGTGATACTTGCTTCTTCTGTAAGTTCACAGATTCATCGGAGTGGTGTTTACCTTCTTCCTCCCCAGCCAGAAGGCAGGCCAGCAAGCTTCCATGTGTCTCCCCTCATGGAATGCTTTCCTCCTTTTGGAAAGATGCTTCATCTCAGCGTCTTCAGGTGTGTTTCAGAATCCAAAAGCAGTTTGTTGATTCCATCTGCATCTCTCAGGTCTTTCTCTCTCTACCTGCAAAGTAGAGAGCTGCTATTTAACTGTCTGTCCCACTCCCTAAACTATTCTTACTGATTAGGTAAAAGCTTGGTTACTAACCAGTAAATGATCACTGATTAATGTTAGACTGATAATCCACAGATTATGCAGCATACTCTATTATCTATATTTATATCTATATTCCTGTCTTCTAGATTGTGCTACAAATTTATAATTTCAGCAGATTGTGATTAATTTGACATATAAAAGAAATATGCACTTACTATATATTTAACCTTTATTTGAGATGAATAAATGAAATATGTGGTAAGAATGATCATCATTTTTCATTGGGGAAACTGAACCACCTTTGAGAAGGCAGGAGAGAGACTTGGCCACAGAGTTAGAAGGAAGGCATGTACTTACGGACAAAGCAACTTAACTTCCTGAATTCCAACTCCATCTTCTTTGGATATCTTTCTTGACAATCTTTGCCTTACTGCTCCTCAATTAAAAAGTGCTTAATGTTAGTCTTCCTTAGGTGAGATGCTGCTATTTAACCAACAATGAGGAATGGAAAATCCTACTCAAAGATCTATTTTTACACAATGCTAATTGAAGGACAGATAAAGAACAGCCGAAGAGGTGTCTAACACGAATCTCAGTCCACGAGAGCACTGCCATTTCTCTCTCCTAGATGTGTTGCAAAAAGTGACTGCTAGGTGAATGAGCCTTGTGGCATGTCAGTATGAATGATTTAGATGGAATTATATGTTTCATTTTCACCCAGGATCCTCGTTTCCTTTATACCTTTTGTTCCTGCCCTTGTCTCTAATTCTCACTGTTCGTTGGAAGTGATTTATTCAGGCTACAGAAAGTCACTCTGCTTCTTTGAAAATGTCAATCCTCAGAATTTTCTCACATACACTTAGAGCTATATCAAGGGATAAAAAGACTCCCAAATTAGAAGCTTTAATTATAATCACTACCGAGGGCACATCGGCCTCTCAGTAACAACTAAGTTAACAGTGTTCAAAGTACAATTCTAACAGTGACTTGGGTTTTTCAGGCACTAAGTGGTTTCATCATTTCCTTACTTTCATCTTTTTGTAATAAATGAGGAATATGCTTCAAAGAATAAACTTAAAGATTTTAGCTTTTATACTTGGTTCATTGTTGCATATAGTTAACACATTCTTATTCTCTCCAGTTAATTTAGAACATTAACTTTTCATTCAGCCCAGAAAAGTATATGTGGATTATTGGAATGCAGTTAAGAAACAGAGTTGTCAACAAAAGCTTCATGCAGAGACATCCGGAACCCAATTTACCAGGAATGGGTGTATATAACCTTGTGAAGAAGGCAAATTTAGCATGTCTCCCTCTTGTTTGTTGTGTGTAAAACAGCCTCCTAGCCACCTTATCACTATCCTTAGCTCAGAGAGTGACCCCCAGGAGATGTGAAACTTCCCTTACAGGAAGCTCATCTCCCAGCACTCACTCTATAAGGGACTGTCACACCAACTAAGTGGCTTGATAAACTATGTACTTGAGTAGCCATTTGAGTAGTGGCTTCCTGAATATAATGTCTCTTCCCCGTCATCTAAACCCATTAGCGATTCTCCTGGGAACAATTTCAGTTCTGGGGACAAAAACATTTTCTTCCTAGCTTCCCATTAAATATTCCTCAGAAGAAAAAAATATCATGTAGTGATGACGATGATGATGATGATGATGAAGATGATGATGAAGATAACGAATAATAACAATTGCCAACATTCATGGGGGCACTTATTTTGCTCCAAAACAGTGTTTTAAGAGCTTTGTGCATGTATTAACTCATTTAATCAATATCAAAAAAAATCTTATGAGGTTGAAATCATTATTATTGGCCATTTCACAGATAATCTTTTGATGAGGGGTACAGACTGCTTTGCCACTAACTTAGGAGTCTCTTTCTCCTAGTTAGGAGGTAGAACAGATCTTGGGTATGCATTTTAATATTACTGCTCTATCAATGTGCACTGCAGCAAAAATCCCTGACAGGAGAGAATAAAAAAGAAAAGTCAGTTCATAGTAGATGGAGACCAGAATGAGGCAGAAGCTCAAACAATATTGGGGGATTCACATAGCAAAAGGAGAGAACTCAGGAAAGACTTATTTGAACCTTATAGTTTGGGGATGCCTGCCAATTATGGGAGTGTTCTCAGATACTCATTAAAGATATCCTTGAAGGAAGAATTGGTGACAAAAACTCTAGGAAGGTGTAAACATAGATTTCTAGTTGCTATCCCACATTCATTGACTCTTTCTTGGTAAGAAACCTCCAATTTTACTCAGGTAGAAATGTGCCCAGCTAATATAATGCATTTCTCAGCTTCCCTTGCTACTAAAGTGGCCATTTAACTGAGTTACGACCTATAAGCTATAAGCAAAAGCTATCAGGTGAAGAAGACAGACATTAAGGGTGTGCCACTTTGCCCCTTCCCCTTTCTTACACCCTGCTTCCTGGAATGCAGATTTGATGATTGGTGCTCCAAACATTATATCAAACTGCTGATGGGTCCTTGAGGACGGACGCCAAATACTAAGAATGGAAAAGCAGAAATAGAGATGGAAAGTGGGTCCCTAACAATTATGGAGCCACGACATTCACCCTGGATCACATACCTCATATGAGGTCTGACAATTAATTTCAAGAACTCATCCTAGAAAAAGTGCTACACACCTCGTTGCTGAATATCACTATAGTCACCTTTGAAGTACTACCCTTGGGAAACTATACACCAACACCAGTGCCTAGTCCACCCTCCAAAGCAATTTTGGAACTCTTTTTCTGGAATGGCCATCAGAGCTGTCATCATATGACACTTGATGACTTGAATGTCACCAATATGTCTTCCATTCAATATTTCCTTTATCTTCAGGCAAAGAAAAAAGTCATTGGGGGCCAGATCAGATGAGTAGGGAGGGTGTTCCACACAGTTATTTGTGTACTGGCTAAAAACTCCCTTGCAGACATGTGAGCTGGTGCATTGTCATTATGCAAGAGCCATGAGTTGGCAAAAAATTCAGGTCATTTTTGCCTAACTTTTTCACACAGCCTTTTAAACTCTTTCAAATAGTAAACTTGATTGACTATTTGTCCAGTTGGTACAAAGTCATAATGAACAATCCCTCTGATATTAAAAAAGGTTAGCAACACCATTGTGACTCTTGGTTTGGACTGATAGAACTTTTTTGGTCATGGAGAATTGGCTGATTTCCATTGTGCACTTTGACACTTTGTTTCAGGGTCATATTGGCACACCCATGTTTCATCATCAGTGATAACAGGGCCCAAAACATCATCTTGCCTCTCCAAAAGGTCTTGGCAAACTTTGATTCTCCTTTGCTTTTGTTCATTGGTGAGATCTTTCAGGACCATTTTTGCACACACCTTTCTCATACCAAGATTTTCAATTAAGATTTTCCTGCTTCTCTATTGATGTTTACTTGGTCTGCTATGCTTCTCACAGTCAGCTGGCAGTTTTGACGCACAATTCGACGAATGTTTTCATCAGTTCTGCTCTTTATTGGACGCCCTGACCTCTCTTCATCAGTGATGCTTTGTGTCCCTTCAGAATAACATTTATTCATTTGTACACTGCTGTTTTCTTCATGGCATTATCCCCATAAACTTGGACTGACACATCCCTGATTTCACTTCTACTCTTGCCAAGTTTAACAAGAAATGTGATGGTTGTTCTTTACTCTAACTCAAGCTCCAACATTCTTGTGATAACACATGAAAACATGCAACAATAATGAATGCCATTCAGCAAGACACTGCCACATGTTGACACGAACACAGCTGTGAGACACAGATATATCAAAGTTATAGAACCTTACCGAATTGTTTGTACAGTGTTGCCAATGTAAGTGCATGGTGGCAAGTTCACGAATTTAATTGCCAGAACTCACACAAACTAATTTTATGTGGGATAAAAATGCAATACATCTTCATACGTTTAAGCCACTGTTGTCTCTAGATTTTTGGTTTATGCAGCTGAACACAATTCTAGCTGGATACATAAAGTTAGCTGGAGATTTTATGGGCAGCAGGATCTTTCCATTTTTTTTTTCAAGGGGAGACAACTTAAAAGATCCCTCTATCAATAAACTGGTTCTATGGAGAGAAGGTAGATGAACAAATCTGGACCAGGAATTTCCCAAGACCTGAATTAAGGAATTAACCTCTCTCTGCTTCTCAGTTTTTCTCATTTACCAAAAAAGAACACTGGATTTGATCATTAAAGCTTTTTTTTCCAGGTTGAAAATTCTGCAATTTTATAAGTAAGAGAGAGTGAGGCACACACCAGTGTTGTTTTTCAAACCCTGCTGAAAGGGTATCAATCTGAGTGAACTGTGTGGTTTTTTTCCAGGTTGAAGGGGTAACTGGGAATTCAATTCAATTGAAACCCTGTCTGAGGCAGCTTGGCCATTTGGCAATTTCCCTTGGCACAGAGTTGTTACTGCTTTTGGATCGGGTCATGGTTGCTGTAATCAAGGACCATTTGATTAGAAGAAATAGAGGCACATTTAAGCAAGCTTAAGCATTCCTTATTCAAGTAATACAGAGATAGCTTACTGAATCAAAAGGAATACCTGGGCCGGAATTCCCCACAGGAAAACTGGGAGCTGAGAACTCCCTCTTCATGTCTCCGTCGAAGTGAACTTATTATACAACAAGCTGACAATGCACTGTAGAATTGTATGCCTGAAACCTATGTAATCCTTGCTAACAGATGTCACCCCAATAAGTCTAACAATAAAAATTTTTTTAAAAAAGTGATATGTAATCTTTGCTTTCCTCTCCTGCTTCTCACTGGTGTTCAGCTTTCTCTGCTGTAGTGTTTACAACATGGTAGAAAAATGAAATGACTTTCCCAGCTCTATGTAATCTCTTTTTCAAACTAGTGTGCCAGACTGGCTTAGACTCCATGTCGTTCAGATTCTTAATTGAATCCGATTGGCTTAGGTTTAATTAGCAATGGCCCTGGGTGGGTGTTAAAGTCACAGAATACAGAGCAGGTAAGGCTTAGGGGCTGGTTGTGTAGGAAAGAGCATGACTGGGAAGGGACAATTTGCATCTTCAGAGAAACAGAAAGGAGGTCTTCCAGCATTCCTCTTTAGGATGGGATGCATTTCTTTACGATGTAAGAACTCCTTCCATGGGACTCTGCAGAAGTGGGGCATGGAGAGCATCCATGCATCGTGTCAAGATATCAAGTCATTCTTCCTATCCTATCTGAAATGTTTTGAGTCTGCAACACGTACTACAGATGTGCAATAAGACATGTGTGTATGGGTATACTTTGAATAATTACAGTAAATTGAAGTAAAATAGGTTGTAAAAGTTTTTCTGAGATTCTAGTGGCATCCCTTCAGATAACTGAAATGTTAGAAGCAGGGTTGAGAACTGTTAATTTAACCAGAGAAATTTATTGGCTTCTCTAGCCCCTGTTATAACCCTTTCTACAGGGTATGGCAGAAGTAACACCCAACTTCAGCTATGATTTTATTACAAAATTATAACCATACATGCTTATGATTTTGTGATAAAAGATTTGGTATAGATGACCAGCTCATAAAAAAGGGTGTTACTTTTGTCAGACCTTGTATTTCATGCAGATCTTATCTGTTATTCAGAACTTTCTAATTACTACTTTAACCAGTTTCAAACTTCGTTATTTGTGGATCACCTTGATAATTAACTTAAGGCTTCTATAGTTTAATTGAATAGAACTCATCATTTTACAGCATATTTGTCATTATTTTTGTTTGGAAGTCATTTCAGTAATATTCTTGTGTGTTTTTTCTATTATAATACAGGTAAACTTACAGTGTTTTTTTGGTTAAGATTTGGCTCAAAATAATAATTTTCATGACATCTTTTATATCTGACATTAAAAATTATTTTACCCTCAAAAACATAAGAAATTTGGTCATTTGATAAAATTATCTGGATTTTCAAAATTTATTGTTTTTCTTTTTCACTAGTTCCTTAAGCACAAAAGGATGAACTATAATACAGAGAGAATACACTAACATAAAAGTAATATTGTCTGGATTTAAAACTTACTAGTTATGATAGCTTGAACAGGTCATTGAGTCCTTCCAAACTTCAATTTTCAGTATGTAAAGCAACCAAAACAGTATCTGAATCTACTAATCACATAATCCATGTGATTATGAAATTTATCAAATTAAATAATGGTTACAAAAATAAGATTTATTAAATGCAAAGATGTGCAATATCATATGATAGTATCAACAGGGAGTTTATCCATTCTTTCATATTTTGCAAGATGGTAAATAGCCATTGCCAGAAGTAAAAGTAGATGAAACAAATAAATCAGGTCACCTGGGCTCAAACTGGTGAACAGCACAAGAATAAACAGTCCTGTTTACGTTATGTAGGAATGAAACATCATGATTGATGTACTGTATCAAGGCAGCATGTCCACACAATGTAACAGAAGGATTTTTTAGAGGAGACTCTATATTTAAATGTGATACTGGCTAATCAATCATCATTTACTTATTTTTTATTATGTAAACTGTCAGACCACTAATTTGATAAGAATCTCATGAATTAGTTTAAATGTATTCCAGATGTATAATCAATATCTCAAGCAAATTTCAAGGATGCATTTTGGTATGTATATCTGTATTAGATATACCAAAATGAAACTTACCCAAAGCTAATATCATCAAGTCACTCAAGAGCTTAATTCTATCTCAGTAATTGACTTCTATAAAATTATCACTAGAGAGGATGAAGAGACATTCTAACAGAATATAAAACTGCAGTCTTGTCTTCCTCATCCTTTCTCAAAATGTATTAGGGCAGATCTAGTTAGACCTATGAAAAATATCTTAACTCATATGAGTATTACATGCCTTCTTTAAATGAATTTCATATGCTGAGATCTAGATCAAGAATTGTATTACTATTTAACTCACTTTTCTTGATATCTTCTATTGGTAGCTTGTTGGTCTTTATGCCTGGTTTCTGAGGACAGGTAACTTGTCTCAGCTGTCTAGTGCTAGTCTTTCTCCAGCTATTCTGATGTGTGCATACAAGCTGAGTCTCTAGGCCCACATCATGAAGAACTAAAGCTCTAGCTCTAAGGAAAAACTATATATCATTTTCTTATTAAACATGACATTGATTATTTCATGAGTCCATCTGGTGGTCCAGACTGAGTCCTTTCTGTCAGTGCCCCAACACTCCACCCTGGCAAGTGAGCAGTCAGATCAGACCAGGGAACTACAGTGAGTTTTACATGGAAAGTCAAAGACAAAGAAGTATTCCTGTCCCCAATCACACATAAAAAAGAGAAGACAACGTTTGGGATGATCTATCAAAGGTGAAGCAAAGAGACCAAAACCAAGTAATCTACTGGTGATAAAATAGATTTTGTGATGAATGAGATGCAGGGTGAGGTAAAGTGAGTATTCAGAAATACCCTAGGATTTCTGGCTTGAGTAACTGATATCATTTACTGAGCTGGAGAAATCTTGGCAGGTACTTCTATAAGTCTCTGTTTCCTCATCTGTAAAATAAGAATAATAATGTTTACTTCATGGGATTCTTAAATAAAGTATGCTGTGTAAAACACTTATAGTGCTTGAAGTACTAGATGAATATTAGATATCATTATTAGATATGGAATAGATATGGTGTTATTTTGTGCTTACAAAGGTATTTCTCAAGTAGTTACATATCTCCCTGGATTTGTTATTATAGGGAATGATGGTGAGTGTAAAGTGAAATTACAATGCTATTTGACCAAAGGACCCAACAATATTGAAATCCTTACTTGGTCCAATAATCCTGCTTTCCTGTAAAGTCTCCAAATTAAAATAACATCTAGAATTTGGACTCAACACCCAATATAATTTAGACATGGCCGTGAGAACAGCTTTTTATTTTACCTAGTAAGCCTGTACAAGCTTCTAACCAAAGCTGACTTGCTACTTACTCTGAAACAACTCCCCCTCAAGTAGAGTTGCATCAAAGCTTTGGTTATGTAGATAGAAGCCATCTTCAGCCTCTTGGAAAACTCCACCTGCTATAAGCACAATCAGGGTCTTGGATTTCATTTAGGGGCAGCAACAGGGCAGAAGTAAGGTAATGCAGAAAGGCTGAGTTCCTGAGCTACCTTCAGAGGTCAAAAGTTATGCTTTAAATCAACTTAGAACATTTTGTTTCACATGACTCAAGCCAAAATGGATTTGTTTCACTCCCTGACCAAATTAGTACAGATCCTAAAATTATAATGGAGTATAATATGATATACTAATTAAATTAGCCACAGTAAAAACTACTTCTCCTAGAGAATAAGATAATGAAGTCCATGGCCTGTAAGTTTGACACCTTCCAGATAGTGTTGCAATGGCTGAGAAAGCCTGGTGGCTGCAGGCATACTTGTTCATTCAACAAGCATATACTGAGTGCCTGTTCACCAGGCCCATCACAAGCAATCCTATCACTTTCAATCTTCATACTTTTCATCATAAGGAAAACTGGACATTATTACTCTGTTCTGGTGAAGGTGGACATGTTATATTTTTTAAGAATTAATTTTGCATCTACTATATGCAAAATTCATTAGAAACAGATTGATTTCAGATGTTTTTAGATTACAGACATATTCATTATAGCAAGCTAATTTGTCCCAAGTGACTAAGAGATATAGTCATCTCATTAAGAGTTAGTATATGAAATATATTATACTGTATGCGTAGATATAAACATAATACATAATTTAATAAATTTGAATGTAATGAAACATAATCTTTAAAATTTTTGTGAAAAATACTGGAGTCTTTGGTATTTCCTAAAACATTCAAATTGCTTCAAAGTTACTCTCTCAAACATTAGTTACCTTTATATAATACAATATTAAAAGTTCTATACTGGTTTTGTAAATATCAGATAAATGGGGTTTTTTTTCCTGTATTCTGGGCAATCCTGTCCCATAACCTAGACCTTGAGGATATTTCTATTGCTTAGCCCTGTTGTATGGCAATGATATTTTTGATTCCCCTGAAATTTCACAAGTTCATTTACCAGCTGTCTCAGAGTTTTAGAACAGCTTTTCCCTTATGGGAGAAGAGCTTATATCTAGTAATTTCACTCATCCCCCCAAAAGAACAAAACAAAAACAACACATTACATTAAAATGTAATTTTTAGACTGTAAAATAACCAGGAATACAATTTCCACCCAATTAAGTAGCAGAGGCTACATTCTAATGACTGCATTTACAGAAAACAACAAACAATCCTTAGAAAACAAACTGCATGCTAATTCACTAGGTAACTGAGAACATCAGGATAGTAAAGTTCCCTTTAAGTGCACTGAATATAAAAACAAATAAATAAAACCAAGAAAAAGTGTGCAGCAATCAAACAAAACCTGTCTTCTTTGTAATGAACCATGTAATTAACAAAACAGGCTAATTTTAGTGAAGATAAAACAGAAAACTTCTAACTAAAATCTTCATAGAGTTGAAATCTAGTTAAGCTTTGCTAAAACAATAACGCAATGGAGAGAAGGTCCAAGATGGCGGAATAGGTAAATACTATGCCTGCCACCACCCAGGATACATAAAATTACAACTAAATTATAGAACAACCAACCTGGAGAATCATCTGGAGATCTGCTTAACAGAACCCCTACAACTAAAGATATAAAGAAGAGGCCACATCAACAGTGGTAGGAGGTACAGAGATGTGAAATGAACTGACTCCAAACCCACAGGTAGTGGTTGAGGACCAGGAGGGACTCCTCAGCAGTAGTGGGAATGAAAGGAACATGTCTCAACATAGTAAAGGTCACATATGACAAACCTACAGCTTACATCAGGCCTGGGCAGACTTTTTTCAGGGCAAGGGCTACTTCTAATTTTTTCCAAGTGTTGCGGTCCACTCGCTATTTATTTTATTCTTCAGGCCTTCACCCCAAAATTGCTTGGTGGTCCACTGGCAGATCATGATCAATGTCTTTCCCAGCCCCGTCTTACATCATACTAAAAAGGGAAAAGCTAAAAGCATTCCCTTTAAGATCAGGAACAAGACAAGATGTCCACTTTCCCCACTTTTATTCAACATAATACTGAAAGTCCTAGCCACAGCAATCTGAGTGGAAAAAGAAATAAAAGATGTCCAAATTGAAAAGGAAAATAAAAACTCTCATTGTTTGCAGATGACATGGTACTATATAGGAGAACTTCAGAGATTCCACCAAACAACTATTAGAACTGACAAATAAATTTAGTGAAGCAGCAAAATACAAAATTAATATTAAAAAATCAGCTACAATTTTATATACCAATAACAAACCAAAAGAGAAATTTATAAAACAATTTTATTTATAATTACATCAAAAAATAAAATACCTAGGAATAAATTTAACCAAGGCAGTAAAAGACACACACTCAGAAAATTATAAGACAATGATGAGAGAAATCAAAGAAGATACAAAATAAAATAAAATAAAAATGAAACCATATGCCATGCTCATGGATAGGAAGAATTTATTAAAATGTCCATTCTATCCAAAGCAATCTATAGAATTAACACAATTCCTATCAAAATACCAATGGTATTTTTCACAGAATGAGGACAAATAATCTTAAAATTCATATGGGACCATAAAAGACCACAAATGGCCATAGCAATCTTGATAAAGAAGAACAAAGCAGGAGGTATTATGTTACCTGATATCAAACTATATAACAAGTCCATGGTAATCAAAATAGCATGGTATTGGCATAAAACAGACACATAGATCAATTGACAGCCCAGAAATAAATCTATGCCTATCTGGTCACTTAATCTATGACAAAGGAAGCAAGAATATACATTGGGGTAAAGACAGTCTATTCAGTAAATAGTGCTGAAAAGAAGCTGGACAGATACATACAAAAAAATGAAACTGGACCATCTTCTTACTCCATATACAAGAGTAATCTCAAAATGGATTGAAGACTTAAAGGTAAAACCTGAAACTATAAAACTCCTAGAAGAAAACAGGCAGTAAATTCTCAGACATACTCTTAGTAATATTTTTACTGATATATCTCTTCAGGCAAGGTACATGAGAAAAAATAAACAAATGGGACTACATCAAACTAAAAAATTTTCACAGCAAAGGAAACCATCAACAAAACCAAAAGAAATCCTACTGACTGGGAGTAGATATCCACCAATGAAATATCTGATAAGTGGTTAATACCCAAAATTTATATATTGAAAAATAAAGCTCAACACCAAAAAAACATGCAATCCTATTTAAAAATGAGCAGAGGGGTTGAGTAGACACTTCTCCAAAGAGGAAATCCAGATGGCCAATAGACACATGAAAAAATGCTCAATATCACTAATTATCAGAGAAATTCAAATTAAAATCACAGATATCTCACAGCTGTCAGAACAGTCATCATCAATAAATCAACAAACATGTTGGCAAGAATGTGGAGAAGAAGGAACCCTTGTGCACTGTTGACAGAATTGCAAATTGTACAGTCACTATGGAAAACAGTATGAAGTTTTCTCAAAAAAATTAAAAATAGAGTTACCTTATAACCCAGCAATTCCACTCCTGGGTATTTATCCAAAGAAATCCAAAAATCCTAATTAAAAAAGATATATGTGCCCCTATGTTCACTGTAGTGCTATTTACATAGGCAAGATACAGAAACAACCAAAATGCCCACCAAAAGATGATTGGATAAAAAAAATTGTTGTACATTATATACAATGGAATATTACTGTCATGAAAAAGAGTGAAATAATACCATTTGCAACAACATGAATGGACCTAGGGTTATTATGCTATTTGAAATAAGTCAGACTGAGAAAGACAAATACTATATGATCCCATTTACATGTAGAATCTAAAGAAAAAGAAATTAATGAACAAACAAAATAAAAACCAACCCCTAGATACAGAGAACAGACTGATGGTTACTAGATGGGAGGAAGGTTGGAAGCCTGGGTAAAAAAGGTGAATGAATCAAGAAGTACAGATTGATACTTACAGGTCAGTCATGGGGATATAAAGTACAATATGGAGAACACAGTCAATAGCATTATAAAATCTACGTATAGTGTCATATGAGTAGTAGAGTTATTGTGGGGTTCACTTCATACATTATATAAATGTCTAACCAGTATATTCTATACCTAAAACTAATATACAGTAATATTAAATTTCAACTATAATTTTAAAAATATAGCCACAGGGCTGTGTAGTGTAATGTGGGGAATATAGTCAATAATGTTCTAATAACTATGTGCAGTGTCAGGTGGGTAGTGGACTTGTTGGGGTTATTACTTTGTGAGTTACATGTCTGATCACTATGTTGTTCTGTATGCTTAAAACTAATTTCAGAAAATAATGATGCCGGGAGAGCAGGTAGCAATACCAAAAAATAGAATTTTCTATTTCCTGGGAAGGAAAATAGAGAATGTGTTAAGAGTGGGTGAGGGGGGTAGTTTACTTGGGTGGAATAAAAAAAAAAATCACCAAACAACAATAATTGAGTCAACCAGCTAGCACTCCAATTGTTGAATATCAATTTTATCTAGTCTAATTAAAGGAGATAATGGGAAAGTATTTTGAATTGGGCCATCCATCTCCCCTGCTGTAATAAAATGCATGGTATTAAAAAGAAAAGTAAAAGACAAACCTGAGGCTTTTACTTTCACACTAAGGAACATTTTCTTGTCAAAATGTTCTCATTTAATAGTTTTATTTCATAAAAATAATTAAACAAATAATTAAACAAGCAGCAGGCAAGCTAGTTAGCTGGCCATCTAGGTGCTCATTTCAACATGTGTGCAGAAATAATGTCACTAGCCTGCCTAACAAAGTAGCCTTCTTCGAGCTGGACCTCTGTGATTGATGGTGACAATGTATGAGTGGACTGTATGAGAGGACTGTGTCACACTCTTAGATATGTAATTCTTTTTAAAAGTGTATTTATCATTAGATCAACAATTTGTTGGCTAAACCGAGTGTTACTCTGTGTATAATGTGATTTAGGGTGTTAGTTATCTTTATATAGACTTTGCAATGAGAATGGGAATATAAGAACAGACAAGAAGTGAGGGAAAATGACATCACTGTGATTGATTTAGTGCTGCTTCTGCTGTAAAAACCTGGAAAAGAGCACCCTGCAAACTCAAATCTAATTTTCTTCCTGTATTTTCACTCAAATTCTTTCTTAAAGTGGAAGGGTTTTCCCTAAAAGGGTAGGAGGTCAGGTTGGTCTTCATTAGTAAGAGATCAGGAAGAGGCTTTGGGGGCTGGGGTAGAGGGAGAGAAAGCCTGCTAGAGGCAGGGTGCTATAGATCCTTTGGATTTTCACCTATGAAAGCTCTGAGGCCCCTCTTGTGCATAAGGAAATTGAGGCATGGAGGAAAGAGGATCAAAAAGAGCTACTCTAGCATTTAAATTGAATCTTTCTTAATTGCCAGTAATAAATAAAATGCTTTTAAAATTATCTTTTCCTATGAAACTGAGTCTCTTCCAAGATAATTTCATCCAGCCTGAGACACCTCAAGAATTCATTTGTGTTTTCTATGTCAAGGCTCTATCACCTGGAACTTATGGTCTAGAACTACTTCAAAAATTCAAAAAGTATGTACGCTCTTTGATTTGTGTGATAAATTCATGTAGATGAAATGCTAACATTTAAAAATCAATGACATTGCCACATAAACAGGAGCAAGAAAGAATGAAATATTACCCTTGCTTTTAAGGAATAATTTAGTGATATAATTAAAAACAAAGGGTATTATTTATTTCTGGTTGTAATAGTCTTTTTAAAACATATTAAGAAAGCATATAATTCTATGGTTTAAGTCTCTCAAAGCTACATCTAATCAAATATGCAAGATCATCTTCTAGATTAAGAGAACTGTGTATATAGGTTTAATTTTACCATTGGTTAGGTATGATCATGAGTGGTTTCATCACGTTAATGTCTTTAAATTTTTAATTTATTTAGCAACTAAATTTAAACATATTTTAGAAACACACAGAGATCTTATACATTTTGTACTTTTTTGATGGGACTATGGCAATCTATTTTCACTCTCCTATGGAAGTGATGAGTTAGAATTTCCTCTTATAAGACATTTTATTTTATATTCATTTGAAGATTCAAATGAAAGTCCTTAGATATTTGAAATATGACTACATTTTCCCTCATTTTGTATCTTTTCAAGGGGACCATGACAATACAATTATCTTACAAAACAAATCATGTGAATAAATCTGTCACTGTTAAAGTACCATCTCCTTTTAACAAAAGATAAGTGCCTTTTTATGTTAAAAAACATCAATATTTAGCCAGGAGCTACTTCTAATAAGAGAGATTTAACAATTTGGATAGAGGTAGCAAAAGAAAAATGCAGTGACTTTTGACACCAACTATCCATAGTTGGGCCAAACCTCGCAGGTTAAGGACACCGCTCTCCACAAGACTGCTCTTACTTTAGATATCAACCACAAGTTAAAGGGCTCCCAGGTTACCCTTGCTTCTGACCAGCTGGCTACAGATTTGGGGGTTTCCACCACTCCCTCAAGTTCAATAATTCACTCACTTGATTCACAGAACTCAGGAAAGTGCTACACTTGAGATCACAGTTTTATTATAGAAAAAGAATATAAATCAGAACCAGCCAAAGAGAACACTGAATAGAGTAAGGTCTGGGAGGGTCCCAAACATAAAGCTTACATTGTTCTCACCCCATGGAGTCAGGACACATTACCTTCCTGCCAAATTACCTTCTTGTGACAATATGCAGATTATTGCCTCTTATAAGACATTTTATTTTATGCCTTATAAGCAAACAAGGAAGTTCACCAGAGCTTCAGTTTCCAGGGTTTTTATTGGAGTTCCATTATGTAGGCATGAATGATCAAATCATTGGCCCCTAGACTGAACTCAATATATATATTCCCTTTCCCCTCTGAAGATTTGACTAATATCATGTGGCTCAAAGCCCCAACCCTCCAATCACATGACTAGTTTTTCTGGCATAGTCAGCCCCCATCCTGGGTCATCTCATTCAAATAATTTATCTATAGACCCATCATAAGTTACAAAAGAAACTTCTATTATTGGAAAATTCCAAGGGTTTAAAGGTCATCACCCAGAATCTAGAGACAGAGGCCAGCCAAATACTTTATTACACAAAGGCTATGAAATCTGTCTTACTAAATTATTTCACAATCAATTTTGAACATATTTGGGGAAGTAGAAATATTTAGCAGGCATATCCAACCTGTGGCCCAGGATGGCTTTGAATGAGGCCCAAAACAAATTCTTAAAACATTACGAGATTTATTTTGTGACTTTTTTTTTTCTTTTAGCTCATCAGCTATCATTGATGTTAATGTATTTTATGTATGGCCCAAGACAATTATTCTTCCAATGTGGCCTAGGGAATCCAAAAGGTTGGACATTGCTGATTGAGAAGAAGCAGTCTTAAACTAAACCCACAATTAGTCTTTCTTTGTTGACTTATATTCAAATTAGGCAAGAAACAGTTAGGTTTCCAAAAATAAATGCAAAGCTATATAACTAAATTTTTATTATAAAATTATTACTTTGTAGGAATTTTATTCAAATAATTGAAGAACATGCTATATATTTCCAAAGGAAATAACTATACTACTAACTAGGTGGCCATCAGAGAATGCTAAAAACAAGGTTTTGGAGTTAATCCTAGATATGGATTCCAATCTGTATATGGACCCCACAGCTGCCATTCATTTCTGAAATGGAAAATACATTATGCATTTTTGTAATGATCAAATAAAATAATGTATTTCTTCAACATATGAAGTGTCCCACAAATGGATTTTTAAATAGCAGTAATTATTACTATTTATATATGTGAGGTGAAATATATGGAGATTTTCTGGTACATTTATATACATTATAAATAATAGCTATGAAAGAAAGTTCCTAAGAGAAAAATAACAATATCTTGTTCAACCACAAAACTTTTATATATTGATATTCAAGTATAATTTGTGAAAGCCCATTTGAACTACTGATGTGTCAGAATCTGTGAAAATAATAAAACCCACATGCTGAGCTTGTTAACCTCCTTAAACTTTCTAAAATTCTCCTCTTGTTTACCCCTTAATTTTATCTGATTGGTTACTTACTTAAGATAATTTGTTTATTTATTCATTAAACATGTTTGTTGAGAGCACATTATTGTCAGTTGAAGATGTGCCGAAGAGTGGCAACTCAGCAGTTAATACAGGGGATAATAGTCCCTCCTCTTAAGGGACTTATATTCTACTGGGGAATGATACATAATTAACAAGATAAAAAAATTAAATAGTTTTTTAGATGATGAATCAATAAAAACTTACCTAGGATGATGAGGGTAAAGACAGTGGGGTGAAGCTTGCAAATTTAAATAGGGTTACATGCAGAATAGAGAACTCAGAAATAAATGCACACCTATATGGTCAATTGATTTATAACAAAAGAGGCAAGAATATACAATGGAATAAACATAGCCTTCAAGAAATGGTATTGGCAAAACTAGACAGTTAGATGCAAAGAAAAAAAATGAAACTAGGCCACTTTCTTACATCATAAAAGAATAAACTCAAAATGGATTACAGACTTAAATGTAAGACCTGAAACCATAAAATTTCTAGGAAAAAAACATAGGCAGTACACTCTCTGACATTGCCTTTAGTACTATTTATCTGGATATGTCTCTTTGGGCAAGGAGTAGGGGAAAAACAAATGGGACTACATCAAACTAAAAAACTTATGCATAGCAAAGGAAACTATCAATGAAATGAAAAAACAGATGACTGAAGGGAAAAAGATATTCACCAGTGATACATCTGATAAGGGATTAATAGCCAAAATTTATAAGGAACTCATACAACTTAACACCAAAATGACAAACAATCTTATGAAAACATGGGCAGCAAACCTAAATAGACATTTCTCCAAAGAGGACATACAGATGGCAAATAGACATGGAAAAATATGACAAACATAATTAATTATCACAGAAATGCACATTAAAACCATAACGAGATATCATCTCACATCTTTCAGAATGGCTACCATCAATAAATCAACGAACAGCAAGTATTGATGAGGATACAAAGAAGAGAACTCGCATGCACTATTAGTGGGATTGCGTATTGATGCAGCTACTATGGAAAACAGCATGAAAGTTCCTCAAAACATTAAACATAGTACTACCATATGACCCAATGATCCCACTTTTGGCTATTTATTTAAAGAAATTCAAAACACTAATTTGTAAAGATATATGCACTCCTATGTTCATTGTAGTGTCATTTACAAAAGCTCTGTAGGGTTAGCCCCTGCACAAAAGCTTCTCAACTGTAGTCAAGGCCAGTCCTCACATCCAATCAGCCCAAGGGTCAATCCCCTCATTAATGTACAAACAGCAACCAAGGCTCAACTATAATAGGAGAGCAAACAAAACCCACACAAGGGACAAAACTTGAGCCCAAACTCAGGTGACCAGAGAGATTGTGCTGCTGGGCTCCAAAGGATACCTACTACATAAGGCCACTCTATTAAGACAAGGAGACATAGCAGCCCTACATAATGCATAGAAACAACCATAGGGAGGCAGCCAAAATGGGGAGACAACATGTCCCAAATGAAAGAACAGAACAAAATGCCAGAAAAAGAAATCAACTACACGGAAACAAGCTATCTACCAGACACAGAGTTCAAAATACTGGTTATAAGATGCTCAATGATTTCAGTGAGAACTTTAACAAAGAAACAGGAGACAGAAAAATAGAGATAGAAAACATTTTTAAAAATCAGAAATGAAAAATACAATAACTGAAATAAAGAATACATTAGAGAGAACCAACATTAAACTAAATGAAGCAGAGATCAAATCAACAATTTAGATAACAAAGTAGCAGAAAACACTCAATTAGGACAGCAAAAAGAAAAAAGAATCCAAAAAAAGGAGGATAGTTTAATGGACCTCTGGGACAACAACAAGCACATCAACATTCATATCAGGGGTGCCAGAAGGAGAAGAGAGCAAGCAAATAATTGAAAACTTACTTGAAAAATACTGACTGAAAACTTCTCTAACCTGGCAAAGAAAATAGACATACAAGCCCAAGAAGCACAGAGAGTTCCAATTAAGATGAAGCTAAAGAGACCCATACCAAGACACATTATAATTAAAATGAAAAAGGTTAAAGACAGAGAATCTTAAGAGTAGCAAAAGAAAAGCATTTAGTGATGTATAAGGGACCTCACACAAAACTGTCAGCTGATTTCTCAACAGAAACTTGCAAGCCAGAAGGAAATTGCATCAAATACTCAAGTAATGAAAAGCAGGGACCTACAACTGAGACTACTCTACACAGCAAAGCTATCATTTAGAATCAAAGAACAGATAAAGAGCTTCCCAGATGAGAAAAAGCCGAAGTTCATCAACACCAAACAAGCATTACAACGAATGTAGAGGGGCTTATTTAAGAAGAAAAAAAAAATGAGATAAAAAATATGACTAATAAAATGGCAAGAAATACATATCCATCAATAATTACTTTAAATGTAAATTGACTAAATGCTCCAATCAAAAGACATAGGGTAGCTGAATGACTAAAAAAACCAAAACCCATACATGGGCTGTCTATAAGAGCCATTTCAGGTTGAAAGACACACACAGACTGAAAAAGTAAATGGATGAAAAAATACATTTCATGAAAATGAAAACAAACAAACAAAAAGCTAGGGTAACAATACTTATACCAAATAGACTTTATTTTTTTTAAATTAAATTTGTTGAGGTGACATTGGTTAGTAAAATTATATAGGTTTCAACAATACATTTCTATAATACATCATCTATGTATTGCATTGTATGTTCACTACCCAGAGTCAATTCTCCTATCATCATACATTTTACCTCTTTCACCTCTTCTGCTACTTTAAATGTAAATTGACTAAATGCTCCAATCAAAAGACATAGGGTAGCTGACAGACTAAAAACCCAAAACCCATACATGGGCTGTCTATAAGAGGCTCACTTCAGGTTACCCTCTGGTAACCACTAAACTATTATCTGTGTCTGTGAGTTTTTGTTTATTGGTTTGTCATATTCATTTGTTCTTTCAGTTTTATCTCCCACATCTGAGTGAAATCATATGATTCTCAACTTTTTCTGGTTGACTTATTTTGCTTAGTGTAATCTCAAGATCTATTCATATTGTCACAAATGGCAGTATTTCATCTTTTCTGTGGCTGAGTAATATTCTATTATATATATGTACCACATCTTCTTTATCCAGTCAACTATCAAAGGACACTTGTTGTTTCCATGTCTTGGACACCATGAATAATGCTTCAATGAATATAGGGGTACATATATGTTTATGGATAAACATTTTCAGATTTTTGGGGTAAAGATCCCTAAAAAAGAAATTGCTAGGTCATAATAATTCTATTCTTAATTTTTTGAGGAACTTTCATAGTGGCTGTACCAATTTGCACTCCCACCAGCAGTATGTGAGTTTCTTTTTCTTCACATCTTCAACAGTTGTTATTACAGTAGATTCTCACTTAATCAGCACCCATGGGGATTGGTAGATGCTGGATAAATGTAGTTTCTGTTGCTTGAGAGTTACTATTAAAAATAGGACTAACAAATACTATACTCCATACTATACTATACCATATCATAAACTGTGTATTACCCTGATATTAATATTGAAATGCAGTAATAAAAAGCAAATTAAGACAAATAAGACAAACTTAATATAAGTTTTATTCTAAAACCAGCTTTGTGAATACAGTGTGCAATTTTAGTTAAATGGCAGTCTATAAACTTTTTAACTTAATGAACTTGACTAACAATTTTTTTTAACTTCAAGTAATTTAGAAAAAAACACACACATACACACTAAAAATTACAGTAGAGGTAGAAAGTTTACTGGGTGGACATTGCATCAGGATCAGCAGGATCTGATGATGAGCTGGGACAGGATCAGAAGTGGATGTGGATGGTTTTGGATCTGCATCAGTAGATGATGCTGTACTGGCAAAGTTGTGTGCAACTTTCTTGAAAAATGAACAAATATCAGCTTGCTTTGAGGCCCTATGCCTCTCATGCAAAGTCAGGTTTTGCACGATGTGCAGCTGCACAACATGCTAAGATTTTATTTTAATTTCTACTTCCAGTATTATTTCTTTGATTTTTTCGCTGGTTGCTTGAGAGTGCCAGTTGCTTGGGTTCCAGTTAATGGAAAGTCTACTGTATTTGTCTTGTTGATAAGAGCCATTCTAACAGGTGTGAGGTGGTATCTCATTGTAGTTTTGAGTTGTATTTCCCTAATAGCTAATGAAGTTGAGCATCTTTTAGCCATTTGTATGCCTTCTTGGGAGAAGTGTCTGTTCAGGTCCTCTGTCCATTTTTTAATTGAATTTTTTATTGTTTTGAGTTTTACGCATTTTTATATATTTTGGATATTAGCCTCTTATTGGAGGTATTATTTGTAAGTATATATATTCTCCTATTCAACTGATTTGCCTCTTCGTTTTGTTGACAGTTTCTTTGCTGTGCAGAAGCTTTTTAGTTTGATATAGTCCTATTCATTTATTTTTGCTTTTACTTCCCTTGTCTTTGAGGTCAAATTTATAAAATCTTCCCTGAACCCACAGTCCATAAATTTAATACCTATGTTTTCTTCTGTGCAATTTATTGTTTCAGGTTTTATATTTAGGGTTGCAATCCATTTTGAGTTAATGTTGGTGTATGGTGACAGCAGTCTAGTTTCATTCTTTTGCATGTGGCTTTCTGATTTTCTTAGCACCATTTATTGAAGAGGCTTTCTTTTCTCCATTGTATGTTTTTGGCTCCTTGGTTGAAAAGCATTATATCTCCCCATGTATGTGGATTTACTTCAGGATTCTCAATTTATTCCATTTGTCTGTGTGTCTGTGCTGTTTTAATTATTGTACTTTGTAGTACTAATTGAAGTTGCAGAGTATGATAACTTTGGCCTTTTTTTCCCCCTCAGGATGGCTTTGGTTGTTCCAGGTCTTTTGTGATTCCATACAAATCTTATGATATTTTGTTCTATTTCTTGAAAACATTTCATTGAGATTTTGATGGGAATTGCATTAAATCTGTATCTTGTTTTGGGTAATATGGCCATTTTAACTATGTTGATTTTCCAGTCTATGAACACAAAATATCTTTCCATTTCTTTGTGTCTTCTTCAATTTCTTTTAATAATATCTTACAGTTTTCTGAGTTTAGATCTTTCACATCCTTTTACAAATTTATCTCTAGGTATTTTGTTCTTTTTGTTACAATTGTAAAAGGAATTGTTTTTCTCATTTCTTTATCTGAAATGCAATTGTTAGTATTATAGGAATGCAATGGATTTTTGTGCATTGAATTTGTATCCTGCAACTTTACTGTATTTATTTATTATTTCTAATAGTTTTTTTGGTGGAGTCTGTTGGCTTTTCTGTGTAAAAAATTATGCCATCTGCAAAAAGTGACAATTTGACTTCTTCATTCTTAATGTGGATTAACTTCTTTCTCTTGCCTGATTGCACTGACTGGGATTTCCAGTACTATATTGGATAAAAGTGGTAACAGTGGGCATCCTTGTCTTTTTCCTGATTGTAGAGAAAAAGCCTTCAGGTTTTCACTATTTAGTATGATATTAACTGAGGGTTTGTGATATATGGCCTTTTTTATGTTGAGATACTTTCCTTCTATTCCCATTTTATTAAGTATTTTAATCATATATGGATGTTGTATCTTGTCAAATGCTTTTTTTCTGTATTTATTGTTTTGATGATTTTTATTCTTTATTTTGCTTATGTGGTATATCACATTGATCGAGTTGTGTATGTTCAGCCACCCTTATGCCCCTGGAATAAATTCCACCTGATCCTGATCCTTTTAAATGCATTGTTGTATTTTATTTGCTAATATTTTGTTTAGGATTTTTGCGTTTGTACCCATCAGAGATATTGATCTGTAGTTTTCTTTTTTGTGTTATCTTTACCAGGTTTTTGTATCAGGGTAATATTGGCCTTAAAAAATGAATAAAAAAAATATTGCTGCTTTTTCAATCTTTTAGAAGAGTTTGAGGACAGCTATTAAATCATTTTTGAATGTTTGGTAGAATTCACTAGTGAAGCCATCTGGTTCTCTACTTTTGGTTTTGTGGAGGTTTGGGGTGATTGTTTCAATTTCCTTACTGTTGATCTTTACTGTTAGATTTTCAAGTTCTTCATGATTCATTTTAGGAAGCTTCTATATTTCTAAGAACTTGTTTATTTCTTCTAGGTTATCAAATTTTTTGGCATATACTCCTTCATAGTATTTTTGTGGTATATGTTGTAATTTCCCCTTTTTCATATATGATTTTGTTTATTTGTGTTTTTTTAATTTTTTCCTTAATGAGTCTAGCCAAGGGTTTGTCAACTTTATTAATCTTTTCAAAGAATCAGCTCTTTGTTGCATTATTTTTTTCTATTTTCTTCTTGTTTTCTATTTCATTCTATTTTGCTCTAATTTTTATTATTTCCTTCCTTCTGTTGACTTTGTGTATCATTTGTTCTTTTTTTTTCTGGTTCTTAATATGTAAGGTTAGATTGTTTATTTGAGATTTTTCTTGAGATAGATAGGCCTGTAATTATTTAAGTTTCCCCCTTAATACTGTTTGTGAAGCATCCCAATAATTTTGATATGATGTGTTTTTATTTTCATTGGTTTCTACACATCTTTTGATATCTCCTTTTATCATTTGATCCAGTCGTTCTTCAGTAACATGTACTTTAATCTTCACTTACTTATTGTTTTTCCTGTTTTCTTTTTGCAGTGATTTCCAATTTTAAAGTCCTGTGTTTGGAGAATATGATTTCAATCTCCTTAAAGTTGCTGAGGCTAGTTTTGTGTCCCACCATATGGTTTATCCTTGAGAATGTTCCATGTACACTAAAAAAAATGTAGTCTTGTATTCTAGGATGAAAGTCTCTGTAAATGTCAATTATTTTCCATTTGCTCTAATGTGTCATGTAAGGCTTATATTGCTTATTGATTTTCTATTTGGAAATGAAGTTATATAGGTGATGGAGGGTATGGAATACGCAAATCATACAGGGCCTAGCACATCATTGTAAGTTTGGTTCTTACCTTGAAGAGCTATTGAAGGGTCTTTGAGCAAGGGAGTGACATATTTAAAAAGCATTCTTGCTGAAGTGTTCAGGACAAACTGAGGGGGAAAAGTGAAGAAATAAAAAAACTATTTAGGATTTTAAAATATGCCAGGTGGGCGATGAGAGTGGTTTGGACCATGATGTAACAGCAGGAAAGGGGGTGTGAAACTGTACAGTTTCAGGATATATTTTAAAGGTAGAATCAATTGGATTTGATGGCTAATTGTTTATGAGGCTTACAAGAAAAAAAAAATCAAGGATGACATTAAGTCTGAGGAACAGAATGAATGGAGTTGCCATTAACTGAGATGGAAAGACTGAGAGAAGCAGGCTTTGGCGGAGAGGAAAGGAGAAAGGAAGGGAGTAAAGGAATAGAACTAGAATTCTAATCTACATTTGTCTGATCCCAAAGCTTGTATTCTCAACTACAAGTTAGTATACCAGTTTTCATTTATTGGACACCTATAATGTTGTAAAGGCTATGGTTTACATGTTCTGTCTTATTAAATTTTTTCAAGAAGCCTATGATAATGAAAACAGCAATAAGGAAAATAACAATGAGGCAAACCCTTACATAATGCTTACTATATATTCTGAACTGTTATATGCGCCCCCCCCCCACACACACACACACACTCTTAAAATCCTCACAACAATCATAGAAATAGATAGCTATCCAGTTTGTTTTATTGCTATCTAGGGAAAAATGTAGAAGAGAATACTTGTTACCTCCTAGAAATCACATGTTAAGAGCTGGCATTTTCATCTTTTTGTCCTTCCATAGCCCTGTTGGTCAACAGATTACAGAAAATAGCACTTTTCAACTTTGGGTGGGAGAGGGGCCAGGAATAATAACAGAACCATTGGCAGTAGTCTGCTATTTTTGGGAACTCGGTTTATGGACTCCAAAGTAGTCTAAATGTGTGTGTGTGTGTGTGTGTGTGTGTGTGTGTGTTCACATGTATGGTCTGTGTGTATATGTTTAGTTTTACTATAGTAATTTGCAAGGGCTACCATAATAAAGTATCATAGACCTAATTTCCTCTTTAAAGACCCTCTCCCCAATACTGTCAGATTCTAAAATATTGGGGGTTAGGACTTTACCATATAAATTCAAGGGCAGGAGTTTTTTATATGACTTCAACATATTAATTCAGCCCATAACTGGGACCCAATATTGCTACTTAAAATCCTTGAAGCAGAAGTTGACAAATCTTTTTCGCATTGAATCATAAAGTTAGATTCTAAACTTACATTGACTGTGAGGCACGTGCATAAGCGGCAGTGTAATGGCAGCTGGCTCCCTTTTCCTCTAATGACCTTTCCTCCTTGGACACTTGCACTCTGTGTCTCAGACATGGGACGAGAGACAGCAGGTAGTGACAGCATTTGGTTCAGTCTTGGGTATTGCAATAAAGTGAGTAGTGAGGGAAGTTTTGTCAGAAGATAACCAATTAGTCACTTCTGTCGGTAATTCAGGAAAACTTTTAGCATTCACCCTCTACTACATGAGGAAAGAGAAAAAAATGCTTTTGAAGCTCTTGAATTTTTAAAACTGAGACTAATTGAAGTGGACAGACATATATCAATGCTGAGCTTTTATGTGTTTAAGTTGTTTCATAAGATTATTTTTAAGTTGAATCGGGTACTTCAATTTAATAGGAAAGATATTGAGAATTACTCAGTAAGTCTGCTTATGGAAAGGTACTGGAGAATTCTGTTAAAAATATATATGTAAATGTATTTCACCAAGATTATAAAGTAGTCTATCTTCTGAAATATAAAACTGATTAAATCTACCCAAAAATAACCTAGATTTTTATCATAGATAAAATGAGTACACTTTTAGCTAAAAGCGAAAGGGGCATCATCTATTTTCCAGGAATTCTATAGAAATAGACTTACAAAAGTTCACTAAAACAATAATGTGAAACAGACTTGCAAGTTGCTTTTAGAAATTTTTTAGCACTCAAATAGTTGCTAGTGACAACAACCCTGGAGATGGAACTATTGGGTCAACCTGAGTATTGGAAGAATAATAAATACATAAGGAGATGCATTTACTAGAGTTGAAAGAAGTATGACAAGGCAGAAGCATAATAAAATTGTAAGATTCTTAACAGGAGGCATTAGGGAGAAGAGACCTTGTGATCTGCAGGATTCTAGCATCCAACTCAGTATTCACAGCCTAAAGTTCAATGGGTTAGATATACCTTCTGTTTACAAAGTTTTTAGTTGAATTCTATTGGGGACCTGGTCCTGGATAACCCACTTCTCCAAGGCCTCCAGAGAAAGCCTGGAAGGCCAGGTCTTTTCTAACCCTCACCTTCCATCACAGGCCTAGGAGAGGAAAGGCAGATGCATAGATCAGAGTAAGAACCAAGATGAAGGTAGTCTGAGAAGAGCTCAACCTCCTGAAGCTTTTGGTAGTGGAATTAAATGCTTTAGTTTGAACTAGAAATGGCAAGTTTCAGGTTCTGGGATTTATTAGATTGTTTACTTCAAGACAAAAATAATAACAATATTATATTTTCACAATGTTTTATAAATTATAAAGTGTTTTACATTCATTATTTCACTTAATCAGATTTTTACAATATAGAAGAAAAGGCCCAGGATTTTAAAGGCCTTTGTTCATGTTTTTGAGCCTTGGTTTTCTCACCTATGCTGGAGGTAATCACAGGGACTCTACTTAACTTAAAGGAGAGTTATGAATGTAAAAGTACACAGTGTTACATGAAAACAATTTCAATTTCATTGTTAGGTATTATTTTTGTAACAGATTCTATAATATTAAACCACAACCTACAAATTAATCATCTATCATTTTTTATGGTAATTGATGGTTAGAATGGCTTCATTGTCCCCACATGGAAACTGTCAAAGCCTTTAAAAACAAGGCTGAGTTATTATATTGAGGGAATAAAGTTACCTATGAAGACTGAGAATTTAATGATCATCTTCAAATATATCTGCACTAGTGATAGAAAAAGATAAAGGCAGTTAGAGAATGGCAGTTATTTTTTCTTTCTAGAAAATAAGAATGCCACTTACTGAGCACCTACCTAGTGCTGAACACTTTTCTAGGTCTTTGTATACTTTATCTTTTGATTCTTACATGATGAAATGTGTATTGCTATTTCTTTATTTTTCTAATTGAGCTTGGATTTGAGCCCAGCTCTGTTTATCTCTAAAGTCTCTTGCTCTTTCTAAAAAGATTTTACTACATAAAATATTAAGACACTGAATTATCATGTGTTATTATATCTGAATACGTAGAGTTCTGGTAGGGCTAAATGGAAGATGTACATGCCTTTGGCATGTTAGAATGGGCATGGACTCCTCTGCAAATGGCTGTAATTACATTTGACCTTCTCTTGGTTTCTTTATTCAGCCCTTAGCCTCTCATGTGCTTCCCAAGAGCTCTCTCATACTAATGCAACAAGAAAGCGATAAAAGAGATAATTCACCAAAGCACTTCTTAGTTAGTCATTGCTTGTGTTTGGAAGTCATTAGAGGATAAAGCTCAAGTATGGGCAACTGTAGCAAACAAAGATTGCTAATATCCTATGCATAAGTCAAAGAGAAAAAATATTCCTGAAAGGGGGAAATGTAAACTGAAATAAAGGAGAAGGAAAGATAGAGAGCTAACAAGTTTAGGTTCTAAGCAATGAAAGGACTAGAGAATGAAGCTCTCACTATAGACTTTAGGAAGAATCTTAGAAGAAAACAAATGCATGTTAGGGATCATCCAATTGGTTGGTTGAAGGGTATAATGGAATCACCCTCTTCTGCTTCCTCAAGAAAACTTAATATGAAACTCAATAAGGTTTTTGAGATACTATGGTCTGAATTTTTGTGTCTCCCCACCAAATGCATATGTTGAAATCCTAATGCCCAACATAATGGCAGTGGGGATGAAGCCTTTGGGAAGTGCTTATATCATGAGGGGAAGACCTCAAGAGTGGAATTAATGTGCTTATAGAAGACACTCCCACAAAGCTCCCTTACCCCTTTCAACCACATGACAACATGGCAAGAAGGTGCTGGCTATGAACCAGGAAGAGGGCCCTCACCAGAACATGACCATGATGGCACCTTGATCTTAGACTTCTCAGCCTCTGTTGTTTATAAGCTACACAATCTATAGTATTTTGTTATAGCAGCCCAAATGGACTACAACAGCACTGTAGATTAATTTGGAGGAGAGTAAAATGGTTGAACTAAAAAAAAAAATTGTTGAACTCTCAGAGTCAACATAGGATAAAACAGAGAGCATATGCAGATAGAGAAGCTGGAGGATGAAGGACACTCAACATCTGCACTATGTGGTCCTCTGTCTGTGGTACCCGCTCCCTACCACGACAATTTTTACATTCCTTCAAAGTGAACTGCCTTGCAAAATATTATTGGCCCCTTCCCATCAAACTTGGTCTGTGAGCACACTTAAACTAGGCAAGCATTTTCATGTAATTAGTAAAAATAATACAGAAAATTGTAGTACTGTGTGGAAGCTCAATGCTAATATAATCCTACTACTTGGTGTTTGATTTCTCCTTTAGAATGTTAGAATTCTTAGTGAAATATCTTTGAAAATATTTGGTACATAGCAAGAATTCAAGAAGTATTTGTCAAAATAAGAAAATCAATAATCCTTTCACTCATTTCTGGCTTATCTCTTATGGTCTTAATAATATAGGTTTTTACAAATTGTAAGAATCAAATAAATAGACTTTTGGATTCTCTCTTGTTTATTTGTTTTTTGTTTTTGTTGAATTTATTGGGGTGACATTGGTT
The DNA here is from genome assembly GCA_004026885.1 of Lyroderma lyra. Lineage (NCBI taxonomy): Eukaryota > Metazoa > Chordata > Mammalia > Chiroptera > Megadermatidae > Lyroderma > Lyroderma lyra. The sequence continues at coordinate 111,474 of PVJL010004304.1, forward strand.
GGTAGGAATTGCATGGGTTCCAGGTATACAATTCTATGATGCATCTTGGATTCTGTTTTTGTCATTAACATTTCTACAAGGCTTTGAGGTTGTTACATTTATAATTATGCTTCCAAGGCAACATTATATTTTAGCAAGTAGATGCATACTAATGAACTGGACATTTCCAAATTGTTAAATCTTCAGATTACCCCCCAATTCTTAATAACAATAAATAAGACTGCATTTACTCAACAACAATAATAACAACAAGAAGTATTTGTCAAAACACCAGATTGTATTACTGCTCATCAATACCTGCTTCCCCTTCCTCTTCCTGGGGGATGGTTAAAGTACCTCCCCCATTAAAATCCAGACTAGTCACTGACTTGCTCTGGCCAATGAGTACAATGAAAGTGAAACATGCACTTTGAGGAGAATTACCCTAAGGAACCAAAGCACATGGGTTTTTAGATATCTCAGGCGACAGGTGAGTTGCTATAGGGTTTGAGAGATGAACATGGATGTCTTATTGATGGTCAAAGTTTAAAGAGGGCAGCATTAGGGTTGAAAGAGGAAATTACTGGAAGTAGAATAAACTAATCTATTCCAGTTCTTATTGCTAAAGAAAGTTTTAATGAACAACCCGAGAAAGGAAAAAAAAAAGGAAAGCTTTATGCTTTTAGATTTGGGAACGTTTAGAGAAATGGAGGCTACCTGCCAGAAAAATAAGGAGCTAAGCCATTTGAGTATCTCAGGGTCATTAAAGGGAACTCAGAGGTGGCATTGGTTCTACCTCAGTTCCTACTTTCCCCAGCCCAATAAGAATATGATTCTAACATACTTAATATTATTAAGTATTAAAACAATGTATTAATAGGAAGGGTAGACTTTCTATTTTTTAATTGTGAAGTCAAGGTGGCACATTTTACTTTTTTTCTTGGAAATCAAGTAAAAGTAACAAGAATAAAAGTAAAAATTCCATCTTAACTGAAAGTTAGAGATATCGTTAATCCTAAACCATCGTATATGAGAGATGTCAAATGGGATTGTGGGAAGATGCTGAGAAAGGATGACCACATTGTAGTTCTACAAAAACAATGCAAAGCAAAATTTCCACAGTAATTCAAGACAATAATACAACAAAAACGTGTGTGTGCACTGGCAGCTGGGGTCATTAGACCAACTTAGTAAGAACAATCCAGGCATGAGTGAGATGTAGGAAATGAAGAATCATATAGACAAATCACATTTATAAGAAACTATCACTGAAGCCAGATACAGGGAAAACATGCTTCATTGTTAGCAGCCCTAAGATCATGTCTTAGTTGTTGTGAAGAAACAAAAGGTGAGACAAACCCAATTACACACCAAATATTATGTGACAGGCCCCTTCCTCATACACCCCTCAATACTCCTGAAAAGAACTGCTCTAGGAAGAAACAATCTCATTCAAGGGTAGAATAGAATCTATGTAAATACTCATATTCTGGGAGGAAACAAAATTAGTGAGGAAACAAAAAAAAATTACAAAATAAGAAACCTTATTAGAATAATGTTGCCTTGGATTAGGTGGGTAAACATACTTATAGTCAAGAAAAAGAAAACCTATAATATGTCTGGAAAAATATTACAGGAAAAAATAAGAAGGGACATACATGAAACAAGATTGGCCATGGGAGATAATCATTGAAGCTGAGAATATGGGGTTCATGATTACATTCTGTTTACTTTTGTATGTTTTTCAATTTCTATAATAAAAAATTTTTAATTCTGCATAATTAAAAAAAAAAGAAAAAGAAAACCTAAGTAGCAATTGCTTCTATAAATCAAGGACACAACATCTGCATTGTGGAAATATAAGACAAGATAACAAAAGGAGATGGAAATAAACTTAGCTAAAAATGTCAAATGTTATATGAAATACAATTTAAAACACCTCTGAAAGACACAAAGATTTTACAAATTGAAAACATACCATTTATTCAAATAGAAAGATTCAACATCTTATTAACTCATAATGTGTTTTGGAGCTATGCAAGCAAAAGTTAAAATTTTTAAAAAGCCCAAAAAGTAAGAACAACAGGGACATTTCTGAAACAGAGAAGTACTAAGCTGAGAAGAGAGAGAAAACTTGCCCTATAAAATACTGAAATTTATCATAAAGTGAAATATTAAAAGAGTTTGGCATGAGTAGTCAAACAGATCAAGGGAACAAAAAGAAATTTCAAAAATAGGCCAAAATACATTTTAAAAATTAATATAAGACAGAAGAGACATTTCAAATTAGTAGAGAAAAGATTAGTCAATAGCTGATCATGGAATAATGGCTAGTCATATTGAAAATAGTTAATTTAAACCCCTACATCATACCTTATAACTAAAAGAAATTCTTAGTGGACCAAAGATTTAAATTTTTAAAAGTCCAAAAGAAATACACAAAACTTTTAATAAAGTCAGACTGGGAAAAGACCTCTCTGATTATGATACAAAACAGAAGCCCTAAATATGATAAATTAGATTCAACAGAAATAAAAAGTGTTTGCATTGAATAAAACACCATAAACCAAGTCAAAAGACAAAAAAAATTAGGAAAAATACTTATAATTGATATCACAGACCAGAACTAACTTATAAATACCCTATAAAATAACAGTAAGATGAAAAACAAAATAGAAAAATGGGAAAAGATTTATGTGTTGTAGGTCCCCAAACCCATCCCCAGCCTTGATGACTCACTAGAAGGACTAACAGGACTAAGAAATGCTGCTGAACTCCTTATTACTATTAATTCCAGGGAAGAATACAGGTTAAAATCAGCAAAAGGATAAGGCATATGGGTGAAATGCAGGAAAAATGAGGTCCAAGCTCCCAGGTGTGCTCTCCCAGTGCAATCACATGGACACACATGATTCTTTCAGCAATGATGGGTGACAAGACAACACATGTGAATCTTGTCAGCCAGGGAAGCTCACCTGAGCCTTGGTGTCTGGGGCTTTTACGGAGCATAAACTGTGTTGGCATGCCACATCTGTGCCACTGGCCTCAGCTACTCAGACTCCAGATCCTCTAGAGTGAAAGCAGATGTTCTCTGCAAATCACACTGCTAGAGTAAACTACCTGCTCAAATCGATGGCCCAATGTATCAGGCATACGAAAAACACCCTTATCAGGCAGCGTGTTCCAAGAACTGAAGAGTTCACTTCCCAAGAGCCAGCCAAGAGTCATTACTAATGACAGATATTTCTTGGAAATGTAGATTTTGAGCAATCCAGGTCAACTGAGTTAACACTTCTTTTAACATTGAGAATGAAAAGTCAGTTTAGAAACAGCTTGGCAGTTACATAAAATACAAATATTAAACATAAATTTGCCATACAACCCAGGAATTCCACTTCTTTATATTTATCTAAAAGAAATGAAAACGTGTCTACACAAAAACTTGTGTGTGAAGATTCTCAGTGATATTACTTATAATAGCTCAAAAGTGGGAAGAAACCAAATGATTAATGGCCATCAACTGATTAATGAATAAACCACATTTATACAATAAAATGCTAAGCAATAAAAAGAAATACAATACTATATATGCTGCTACAATATGTATGAATCTTAAAAACATTAGACTTAGCGAAAGAAGCCTATCACAAAAGATTAAGTATTATATGATTGAATTTATATGAAATGTCCAGAAAAGGCCAAACTATAGGGATAGAAAGTAAATTAGTTGGTCCCTCGGACTGGAGTGGGAACAGGGAATGCTTGCAGATGGTCTGCAGGGATCTTTTTGAGTAATGTAAATGTTCTAAAAATTGGACTGTGACAATGATTGCATGATGCTGTAAACTTTCTAACAATCATCAAATGTTCACTTAAAAATGGGTGAATTATTTGATGTGTAAATTATGCCTAAATAAAGCTGTTAATTATTTTAAAGCTGCCACACAGAAGTGTGTTTGAAATGTTATTGTTTGTGGAGAAAAGCAGAGCACTTCCGAAGGCACACGCAAGGACAGTGGTCGCTTTGGGAAGGAAACGGGAACAAGGGGGAAAGAAGAGTTCCTCTGGACTGTATAATGTTTGGTACTCCAGATTCTACACCATGTGTGTGTAATTACAATTAAAAAAAAAAATAACAGCCTAAAATCTTTTGCATCCTTGGTTACTGGGAGATACTTGGCTGCCATTGATGGTAATGAGGTCATTAACAGTAATGCAATCATTGGAAAGGATAGTCTGAGAGGTAAATGCTATGCCACTTATTTTCAGAAATGATTATTTTTACATTGTGGAGTAATATGTGAGTGGCAACAATCTAGAATCAAGGGGTTTGAAGAGATGAGCCTGAGACAAACAGAACTATATAATTCATGGTCATGTGAGAGCTAAGAACTAAGGGTGGGAAGTCTGAGAGTTTTATTTTTGTGATGCAGGAGTGATCATTCAGAAGGTTTTCAGAAAGTAATGTATTGTGCACACTATTTTTCAGTCATTTCCCCATTATCCTATTTTCCTATTAGATTCCATAAATGTAGCAATTCAAAAACAAACTATTTATGGAAAGAGATCTGACTCTGGGTGGTGAACACATAATGCAACACATAGACGATGCACTGTAGAATTGTACACCTGGAACCTATGTAATTTTTACTAACCAATGTCACCCCAATACATTTAATAATAAAATAAATAACTAAATAAATAAAACTTCTTAAAGTCCCCCACCCCCCAAAAAACGCTTTTGGAAAACATAGTCAACTTATTTTCTGTAGCTTTTTATTTCTTCAAATTCTCTAGTTCACTGTAATTTTTGAGAATCTAAGTTGATTTTTTTAATATGGATAGTTTTCCATACAGTTGAAATTGCTAAATAATTGTCAAGCTTCTGCTCCATTTAGAAAACCTGCACTTGTTCATTTTAACAGGCTAAATCTCATTACAATCAATTTCTTTATAATGAATATTTCTATGATTGTGAAGATTTTCAAGTCCTAATCCTTGGCTCACTTATTATACCTTATGTTGAACAACAAGGAAAAGGAAGTATTTGAACAGTCTCTTAAATTTGTGGTAATGAAATTTCAAAATGCTTGATGAGGAAGAGCATCCTGTAAGTTCCTGCTGTTGTACTCGGAAATGTGTAAGAATACGTCACTTAGAAATGAATATGTAGTGCTTAATGTGACGATCTTTCTAATACCATAGTCTGTGAATCAAAGGAAGATGCTAAGATCTCTTCTCTTTTGTGACTAATATCTGTTTAAGCTCTTTATGATCTATTATAACAAACTGTCCTCAATGGTCTGGAGACAAATATGATATCATAGTCTGAGAATATGTTAAATGATGCTTTCTGTATGAAATGCTTCATTTAACCTTGGAGACCTACTGGAAATTTTATTTCCCACATGATAATTCTTAGTTAAGACTAAGGATGAAAGGGTAAGGAGACAGATAATGCATGCATAGGTAGCTAAGGGAAAGCAATAGGAGTATAGCTAGAATTAGCCCCTAGAACCATTGCAATATAAAAGTGAGTTAGTTAAGAGTATGGACTCCAAGTTAGACAATCTAAGTTCAAACACCAGATAGATTGAGCAGATTACTAAAATTCTATAAATTCAATTTTTTGTATGTATAGTGGAGATAATCTTATACCTATTGCAAGGAGTTGTCAAAAGGATTACACAAGACAATCTATTATTCATTATCGTTCAAGGTCATTGTTTTGATGAAAGCTTCAAATTTTGTAGCAAGAGGAGAATAAGTTTACCCACAAACTGGGGTGCTTTCATTTAAACATGATCAAGAATTCGAGTGCTATCCAGAGAGTCCAAGATGTGCTATAGACTTAGATCAAGATTAATCTGATTGAAGGACTCAGAATTACATAGAAAGGAAAAATGGCTTTGGAATTTTAAAGTGAACTATGACCGTGGCAAGTTAGTTAACCTTCTGAGTCTTATTTTCCCATCTATAAAATGAATATCTGATAACAGTATCTTGTGACAATTTATATGAGTATAAAGTAGACTGTACAATGCTTGGCACAGGCTGGCTGCTCAATAAATGACAGTTGCTTTAGGAGGATCATTATAATTATTGTTCAGATGTTTTGCAGTAGGGAGGACAAGAACAAAACAGTCACACAAAGCAAATGTGTATGGCTGCGTGTAGGAAAGGAGCCATATCCCAAACACGCGAACTAAGAGGAAAACAGGCAGAGCTGCATAAGGGCGTAAGGGAATGTCCAACAATTAAGCAGGTAACACCTCCCCACATGAATTCAAGAAGACCCACTGGGGCACCAAGAAAAGAGAAAGGAGAGAAAAATAAATACATTGATTTCCAGATGGTAGAGTAGGTGGAAAAGGGGAACAAAGCCAAGTGAGCTTGATTCCTTCTGACTATTCTGTCTGGAACTAAAATCCTCAGATTAGGAGCAAAGATGCAAGACAAGTATCCACAGAAATTGTGGTGGTGAAAAAATGCAGGAAGCCACCTCAGTGAAGATGGAGACAGGCTGGAAATGTAAAATAGCTTAGGCATTCAATTAGGGCCTAATACCAGTGGAAGAGATGAGTCAAAAGGGAAAGAAACAAGAGTTTCAAAGAAGCCATGAAGTGCTAGTCACAAAACACATGGAGTAGGGACAATCAACAGAAAGAAGTAACGTAAGAACACAAAATGCTGAAGATGTGGCCTAAGGGATTCTCAGGAAAGAGAACTTGGATGTAGTTTTAGTGCAAAAGCAAAGGCTCATGAGAGAGAAGAGACAAATATTACTTATAGAAGAATTCTAAATAATACATTTGGATACCCCGTCCAAGATGACAATTTAATTCCTAGCCCTCCTTCCCCAAAATGAGCTATACTTAGTAACTTGCTTCCATAGACTAGAGAAGGAGAAACTTGGCAAATACCATCTTACCCAAGTGAGGAAGGTTAATATCATTATAGTTACTTTTATGTGGAAATCACGTACTCTCTAATGTGATATGATGAGGTCACTTCCCCTCCATGACATTCTTTCCAAAGCCCACAACTCCATTCTGATCATTAGGAAAACATTAAGCAAACCCAGAATGCAAGGACATTCTGCAGGACCAGTATTCCCAAAGACTTGTCAAGGCCATGAAAAATAAGGGCAGACTAAGAAACTATCACAGATCAGAGGAGACATGGAGACATGACAAGTAATGCCACGTGGTACACTAGACTGGATTCTGCAACAGAAAGAGAATATTAACTTAAAAACAATTGGTGAAATCCAAATAAAGTCCAGAGTTGGTTAATAGTGACCTACCAACAGTGTTTGTTTTTTTTTTTATTTTGACAAATGCACCATGGCAATGTAAGATGCGAACAATGGGGGAAATAGGGTGAAAGTTATTATGTGTAGGAACTCACTGTACTATCTCTGCCATTTCTCTGTAAAACTTAAACTATTCTAAATTAAAATAGGTTGTTTTATAAAAGATGATGGCTTGTCAAAAGAACACAGGAGTCAAGTAAAATAGCTTCCAATGGCCAAATGATGACAAAATTAGATTACAATCCAAAAAATAAAATAAATATTCATGAGTACATACTGATATAAACAAATGATTGAAAAAAATTAATGGGGGAGAAGGGATAACTGTTCTTTATGGAAGAATTTCAATGAATAAATGCAGAAGAAATGAGGAAAATAGAAAATTCCAGTAGAGCACCACAGTAATAATTGTTATAATCATGATCAACCAATGAATGCTACAGTTAGTGAGAAAGTTTATGGAGAAAAAAGATATTTGCATAGCCCTGAAACATCGTCTTACAAATATTTATTAACTACAAAGGAAAAAAACTAACTTCACAGTGAGGAAACTGTCATATACCATCTTGGTAATTAAGTGGTCAAGGTTAACATCACTGGTAATCAGATGTAAGCAAATATTAGACAAACCCCAAATGAGGGATATTCTACAAAACTCCTGACAGTACTCTTCAAACATGTCAAGGTCATGAATGACAAGAAAAGACAGAGAAACCATCACAGATCAGAGCAACTAAAAAGACATGCTAACTAATGCAGTGTGGGATTGTGGATTGAAAACTGGAACATAATAAAAAGATCAGTGGAATTAAATCTGTAGTTTAGTTAATAGTATTCTATCAATGTTAGTTTCTTAGTTTTGATAAATGTAACACAGTTATGATAATACATTAATGTTAAGGGAGGCTTGGTAAAGGACACATGCAAACTCTTTGAACTACCTCAGCCATTCTTCTGTATGTCTGAAGTAATTTTAAGACTTAAAAATATATGCAAATCACACACACACACACACACACACACACACACACACACACATTCACAAGGCCAAACATAAAGAAGGCTCACTTGAAGTTTAGTGCCCAAATACCACCATATGTCCCTCTTCCAGTCCAGAATTCTGGCTAATAATAGCACATGCTCACCAACAACCGAGATAACTAGTGAATTCATAAGTTTTAATTAGCACAACCTTATTAATGTGGCTGGAGAGCATAATGGGGTCTCCCACAGCCATCACTGAGCCTAGAACTCGGGCCTCTTATCTCCCACACTTAAATACTCAGATCCATCAGAGAAATTAGAGAAAAGCATGCTCCTACCATACTGGGGAGAGTCTGACCTTTGATGTTCCATGTGAAGGAAGATAAAGCAGCAGCAGCACATGACTTGAAAGCCAACAAGTCCAAAGGGGTGAGAGGGTCACATGGTGGAGGCTTCGGACTCCAGTGCAGACCCAGCACCTGACAAGCAGGGCTCAGTGGGTGTCAAACTCTCCCTAGTTCCCAGTCTCACCAATCAGAGGATTGCTCCTCTTCCCACTGTGAGACTGACTGAACTCATTGTAATTACTCTGAATGAGGAGTGAGAAGAATTTCTCCCTAGAAAGAGAAAAAAAAGAAACAAGTTTACTCAAAGAATGAGGCTAAAAATACGTGTTTTTATTTTTTTACTCTACATGATGAATATAGTTAAATGATACGTGATTTGTTCAATAATATGGCATGACCTTTGAATTTATCAAGATGGGTAATATCAAATAGAGAATTTAAGTGTAATGTGAAATGTTGGGAAGTAATAAAATATTGATTTATAAACCCAAATATTTAGAATTATTCATAATAATACAATACTTAATCCAAGTTAAGAATATGGAATATCCTCTTTCAAATGAACAACATTTAAATTATGAGGGATAATTAAGGGTAGAGGAGACTTATTTCATTTCAAGATGCCAGAGACCTGTGGGGCAATTTAAAAAGGTAAAAAGTCATAAATAGTAAAACAAGATGCCTCTACTTATAGTTATAATTAATGGAGACATTCAAGGAAAAAGTAAAGAAGTTGAACTAGTAAAGATGACTCATTAAATGAGTGGTACCAATATATGAGTAGACATGATCAAAATCAGAAAAACTCCAAAAAAAAAAAAAGTTAAAAGGGACAGATGTGTCACGGTCTCACTCCAGGAGACAAAATGAAGATGGATGTCCATGTGGCAGCAAAACTGATTTTAATGAGCAACTGTGGGGAAATGGAAATTTTTTTACAGAGCTATTTTAAGGGAAAAAAAAGATGTTTAGAGAGGAGTATCGCTGGTGTAATTCTGAAAACAGAAAGTCATGTGCTTTAACTGCAGACATCACAGTTCATGAAGTGAACACAGTTAATTCACTTCTCTGAGGAAGGAACGTGTGAGTGAGTTGAATGACCTCATAACTGATTTCAGGAAAGCTTCTGAGCACAGCCCGGGCTAACGTGCGATGGTCTTTAGTTACCTTGCAAGCAAATGGAAGTGACTGGTACCATGAAACAGCCCTCAAGTACGGAAAAGCAGAAAGGGGAGAATAGTGAGAAGTGGAGCTTGCTGTCAATGCCAACACTGACCCAAATCACAGAAACCGCACAACACAGGCTGATTAATAAGGGCCTAAACACAAGGAACTGCAAAGAGGCAGGAATTAGCTAAGAGACAACAGAAGTGGAAGGAAGGTTTCTTATAAGTAGGTCAAGAATAAAAGCTTCCAATGAACAATGATTCTTCAGCAAAAATACACAAAGATATTCCAGATGGACTTTGAGGACACCAGATACCAAGGTGAGCAGCAAAAAGAAAGAAATTAAAGTGAATGGGGCTATTTAATGTATGTAGCCATCCATCAGAGAAAGTCCATCTCCAATTTCACAAGTACAGTATTGAGATAAAGCAGGGCTACTGATAGGGTAGCAGAAGTAGCTCTGTACGAAGGAGACCTAATGAAAATTCTGCATAAGCCAGGATTCACGTACTTTGTAAAACCTGATTCACATTCTTGCCTTTTCCACCTTCTTTTCTACTCTTTTTTTGTATTGTTGTAAACTTGTTAATTTATTTCTAATTAAAAACAACTTCCTAGACATGAGTAAATTGTCTTATTAATTGATTAATGTGTTTATAAAGTGCTTCATCAATTATTACTACAGCATATTTGAAGTTTCCATCGTTAGCAAGGACAACCAAGCTGAGTGTGAATACTCGAATACTTGGAGTGAATACTTTACAGAATGCTTATTGGTTGAATTATTCTCCACCAAATTGTCCCAAATGTGACTCAATGACTCTTGGTTACAAGAGATAGGTCATAGTAGTTGATTATGCAGTGAAATAATAGTTAATAGTTTCTGAGCACTTACTGTGTGCCAGACACTGAGTTAAGTGCCAAATGTATCATCTGATTATTGCTTCATTGCGGTTCTATGACATATAGAATAGCATCATCATACCCATTTTGTAATTTAAAAAACAAAACCCTGAAGGATTAAAAAACTTAAATAATCTGCTGAAGGTTGCTGCATTAGTTTGCTTGGGCTGCCATAACAAGACATCACAGATTGGGTAGCTTAAATAACAGAAATTTTATTTTCTCAAAATCCTGGAGTCTAGAAGGCCAAGAGTAAAGGCCAGCCAAATTGGTTTTTGGTGAAGCCTCTCTTCCAGGTTCGTAGACAGCTGCCTTTCTGCTTCATCCTCTCATGGCCTTTTCTCTACATGGAGCAGGTAGGGAGTGGGGGCAGGTGGGTGGAGGGAGAGAGAGAAAGTGCACTCAGGTATCTCTTCCTCTCCTTGTAAGGACACCAGTCCTATCAGATTAGAACCCACGCTCATGACCTCATTTAACCTTGATTACTTCCTTTAAGGCCCCATTTCCATATAGTACAGTCATATTGGGGGTTAGGACTTTGACATTTAGATTTGGGGGATACAAATTCAGTCCATGACAGTCACATAACTGAGAAAGGAAGGAGTAAGGATTCAAACCCCGAAGTTTAATTCCAGATCCTATTCTATTACACTCTCCTTCCTCCATGTGCTATGCACAGTACGTACTTGTTTTTATTAATTCTAAGTAAAACCAAGTTGAAACATCTAAAATCTGTCTCCCATGGAAAAAAAACGAATGACTGTATATGAAAATTCATATTTTGTAGTTTGTGGAAACTGTGTGAATGAAGAGTAACATGATTGTCATCTGTGTAATGGAGGATTCTGCATTGTAAGGTTAAGCCAGATGTCATTCACCGAGGTCTAATATAGTACAGTACATGGGGTAGGAAAGTAGTAGGTACTTGCCTGGATTGACTCAAGATAAATTTGAATATACACACACACACACACACACACACACACACACATATATGGATATATATGCACACATAAATACATACATAAATATACATACCAACATACATACATAAATACACATACACACACACATACATACATAAATACATGCACACGCACACACAATCCAGCCCAGTTGAGGATGAGAACATTTATTCATTTAGTAAATATGCATTATACTTTTATTATGTACTAGCCGCTGTGCCATTAGGCAGGCTCTTAGGATAGAAAAGCAAGTGAGAAAAATGTTTACTCTGTGTGAGAAAGCATAATAGGTGCTAGAGGTCTGTGTGAAGTACTCCTGTGCACGTAAAATAAGTCAAAACAACCAAGGAAATCTTATCGGTAGAATGTGCTTAAGAAGATGGCAGTGTGGAACAGAGGTAGCGGCTCAAAAAAAAATGCGTGAAAGCAGGATATAAGACAAAGTTTTGTTCGTTTGTCTTTGTTTTGTTGGTTTTGTTTTTCTTTTCATTTTTAAGTGACCATTGGAAATAGAAGAACTGGGCCAACACAGAGTCACATTGTGCCTGCTTTACATAACAAAGGGCTGATTAGAATAACTCTAAACTTTTGGTTCAGGAATGATGGCATTGGTACCAGAGAACAGTGGAAAGAAGAGAAGACAAGGTAACAAGGGGTCCATCGGAAGGCGAAGGTACATAAAACATCCCTCGGTGTTTCAGAGAAAGTCTCCAAGGAAAAGAATATGGTTGGTCACATCTGGTGCTATCATTTTCTGAACTGATTACAGAAAGAGAACTCCAATTTCAATGTATGTATATTTTCTACACATTCTTCTTCTGGCTGATGTTCAGAGAAAAGAGGCCGAACATAGGTCCAGGGGGTTTCCCCAATTTCTCATAGTTTGAAATCTAGAAAGGGAGATCAGGCATACAAGATTTTAAAAATTGTGTGCGTGCGTGTGCATGTGTGGTTTCTAATGTAAGTGCCAAGTATACAGTTATTAAAATTAGGGTAAAATTGCAGGGAATTTCTGAAGAAAGTAAGTATCCTTGGAAAGAAATTAAGGAATCCCTGGAGCCTTCTTTAAATTTCTGTGTTTCATTTGTATAAAACTTCTGGGCAGTCCCAAAAGTTATGTGGTAGTAAAAGTCAGGTTCATTATGAACCTACTAAACTGGTTAAACTACCTCCCAATGAATGTTTATTCTAATTAATTACCACAATGCCTGGAAAATTTAAATAAACCAAGAAATCTTGGGGATAACTTATTGGTAGAGATACATAGTACTTAATGAATTATGGATAAAATGATCAATATTAAAAATTGTCCCATACTCTCTTCATCATGTATTCTAATATGTGCCCTTCGTTTCTTATCAACAAATTAACTGAGTTTATCACAGGACTGGCTATCCCTCAATCTTGTCAACTGAGCAAGTTTACCTATACAAGAGGATGCCGCTAGAATTTATTTTTACCTTAGGGTGGATTTGTTGCCATTGTGGATCTATTCTAGTTTTTTTACCTAATTAAAAAAAGAATACACAATGTGTATGACTTTTTAGAAGCAGAAAACAGTTGTAGCAGGATTAGGAATTTGGCAGCCTGCCAGATAATTCTCCCATTTTTGGCATTTAAGGTACAGTCTCCCTATTGTTTGAAGTGCTTCCCTTGCAGTTTTGCAATTTTGCACTTTGTAGCCAGAAATCCCTTTTTCCTTTCCCTGTTTTTCCTCTCCTCTTTACTTCCCCTTCTTTTTAACCCACAAAAATCACACCGAGGATGAGGAAACAGTATAATCCTTTAGCTGAAAAGACCAGGCCTAACTCAAAGGAGTTTATTCATACAAGCCTGGAGTGAATTCTCAGCTGCAATTTGCTCGGTTCTCTCTATTCAGTGGCTAAAAAGACCTGTTCCAGCGTCATTCTCACTGTCTCTGCCTTACATCCCATATGATAGCCCTGCTGAATGAATTCATTTTCACTCTCCCCACACTGTTCACTGTGCACAGACTGCTCCTCTGCTTCACCCCGCCCCCACTTCCACCTGTATCTCAAGACCCAACCAAGCAGGTTTCCCTCTTTGTCCTATCTCCACCCCCAGCCTTAATTGGGCACCACCTTCCCAGAGCATACCGGTGCATCTTTTGATCATGGCATTGACCATGACATTGTTCTTTTCCAATAACTGAAATGAGAGTCCCTTTCCGACTGCATCAGCATAGCATCTGGCCCAGAGCAAATGCTTAATAAATTCTGTTGGCTGAATTGGGACAGAGAGGGCATGCAGATAACATTTACAGAAGACACAAGGTTGGACTTGAGAGCACTTATCCTGGAGGATAAAAGCAGTTGCTGAAAGCACATCAAACTATGTCTGACAGGAAGGAATTTCATAAGGGAAAATGTCAAGTTTTGCACTTAGCTTCTAAACAATCAACTGCAGATGTGTAGGGTTGTGGAATATTAGTTTAGGTAAATATGACTTCAGGGTTTATTTGACAGAAGCTCAAAGATTCTGAAGTCTGAAAGTCCATTACAGCTCACCTTGCTATTCCTCTCTATGGTTCACCTGTCTCTTCAACAGTGTGCTTGGTAAGAGACATTCTGTCTTCTGTGTGAATACTTCCATGACTTTTCAACCAGGTGCTAGTTAACGAGAACATTTTATAATAAAATAATCTTCAGCTGCCTCAGTGAAACTAGGGCACTCAGATTGTTCTCACTCCTATTACAACATTTACCACATCTAATTTTTGACAATCACTTGTTGCCTTATCTAACTTCTCTACTACACTGTAAGTTATTTGAGGACATAATCTTTGCCCTATTAACCTTTGTATTTAGCACAATGGACTTAATGAACAAATGCTGAATGGAAAAATAAATGACATCATGTCTAGGGCATGAGCAGGTTATCACGTTGGATTGAAAACACAGACTCTGATCAGGGTTGAGTCAGGCTAGAATATCAGCCCCACCACACACTAGCTGTGGGACTTTTGGGATGTCTTCTAATCTAAGCCTCAGTTTCTTCTTCTCAGATAATAATAGGTGTTTGAGGACTAAATGATAAAATAAATATAAGCACCTAGCATTGTCATCATCCTGGAAATCATATGAACAGAAAACTGACAAACCAAAGATAATCTAGAATGGAAGACACCTAAATACATATCATACAGTGAATAGTTAAGGATACTTAGAGTGCGTGCCCTAAAGAAGGGGAAATTAGAGGGAGAATTATTAATGAAAATGAAAACCTATGGCATTTTATATTTCAGAAAGAACTTCTATCTGCTACTGTACTTGATTTTCACAATTGATGTGTAATTTAGGAAGGGAGAGTAGGCATACATCATTATTGTTAGTCTGTAAATGAAAAAACTGAAGCACAGAGTTGCCACATGTCTAATGTCCCACGGCTGGATATGGTGAAAATGGGGCTGACCCCTGTTGTACTGGTTTGGGGAGCACACAGAACACAAAGCCTCTAGAGGGGCACAGGTGGTGAATCTTATTTGCATGAAAGTCAAAGTTAAGGTTAATGGGTGAAAAATCATAAAAAGGTAAATAATATCTTAATAGAGTTGTTGGAATAATTACAATCATTCCATATCACAACTAAACAGCCTTATGAAGGAGTAAGTTCTCTGTCACGCTTCGTATTTAAGCAGAGAATGAATGCCCATCCATTGGCGAGGTTGTGGGGGACTATTGAACATGATAATGTTTAAGCTTCCTTTGAACATTAGCTCTGATTCTAAGTCACTTATCAATAAAATGTTGAATTCTACATGGTTAAAATTTCCCTAACTACTCCTTATAAGAATGTTGTTGAAACAACAATAATGGCAAGGCTTTTGAGTTGCTAAAGGCGAAAATGTCATGTTAATTTAAAGTGGTTTTACATTTATCAGTGGAAAAAAATCTTCCATATCAATTTATTTAAAAGGTGATTCTTCAGATGTCACCCCAATAAGTCTAACAATAAAAACGAATTAATAAAAAATAAATAAATAAATAAATAAAAGGTGATTCTTTGCAAACCATCTAGGGAAATTTCTTAACCTTCACATTATTGATATTCTGATATGTTTCCTCTCTAAATAAGACTAGTTAGTCAACACTGTTTATGTAACAAGTATTACTATAGCTTAAATTTTCTGAGATTATGGATTTAACTTTAAATATGTGTTATTCTATGCCAATTAAGATCCTCTCCACAGTATTTATAGGCAACATACAAATTAGGCATAATTAAAGATGATGCATTGACATGTTTTAATTACTTCTCTCTTATGCAGTAGTTTGACTAAATGTGAAAATTATTTCAGGGCACAGCATTGCAAGAGATGCACAGCAATAAAACAATTTCTGTAATTCTAATTTGCTCTACTACTCAAGTATGTGCATGTCATTCATTTCTTTCTGGATTATTTTAAATATGATTAACTATATTTTTTCCAAATATATATTACATTTCATGCAAAATTATCAGAAGGAAAATTCATAAGGTAGATAGATGAAAAGATTTGGGTTCCATGTAGTGTGAAGTGTTAATTAACTCCCAATAAAAGAAGTTTACTATTATTTCTTTCTAAGGAATTTTAAAAACCATCTATTAATCTTTCTTCACTTAAGTTTTCAAACTAACAAAGGATACTATGTAAGTAAATATACATTAATTTAATTAAAATATAATAGTATAGGTACAAAAGAGAGTAATAGATTTTTAAAATATTTTAATATGTATTTAAGTACAAAGACTTCAGGTGAGTAAGATATTACTTTCTGAAATTATTCCAAAAATACTAAAACATCAATGTAAGTCCCATATCATCTAATTTTTAAAAAATATATGTGCCTATATATTTAGGAATATGGGAAATCTTTGTTACTGGTGGAAATTGATTATTAAACATTTAAATGTTTAGTCAAAACTAAGTCATTTGTATTTAAGGTAAGTTAAATACTCTTCAACTTTTATTTAACCTTTAATAAGGGAATGCTCTCATAAAAGGAAATAGATTTCATTTTAAACTCCATTTTATTCAATTATGTGCTAAATATAGAATGAAAAGCTAAAGTGATAAAACATTCTGACAAATGAAATGAAAAAAAGGTAGCAGTATTCTATGTCAGTTTTCACTGGGTATGTGGCAAAATTAAGTCACAGATTTTGTGCTTGCAAGGTGGAACAGCTATTTAAAAGCTAACTATTGTATTTATAGATTTCTACACTGCTTTGAAAGCACAAAAGCCAATAATAAAGAACTTTCACCTGAATTACATTAGCTCAGATAAAAGATCAGGAGCTGATTCTTGTGGTATTTTATTGATTGCACAACTTAATGTATTCTATAATTGCCTTTTGTAAAGTTTAAGATATTTGAGCTCACTATTGAATGATCTGAAGCATAATTTAGAGAACAAGTAATTTAACACATTTTTAAAATAATAATGACAAAAATTCTGCAATCCAATGAAATAAGGGATTTGTGGAGTTTATGGCAAAGTTCAGTGGGGTAGGGAGGGAATATATTTAGCTATCAAGAGCATTATAGAGGTCAGGAGGAGAAATCTCTGCCCTAACAGTGGGTTGAAATGTACACATTTGGATAAATCAGCTGAAATAGAGCCCAGAATCTGTACTACATGCAACCAGGCAGTATTGTGAAGCATTATCTTTTTTTTTTTTTTCCCTTTTTTTTGGTTGGTTCCCCGGCCAGGAAGCATTATCTTTAAGTTCTTAAAGTTGTTAGAAAATTTTGTTCAGTTTGTGACATTGTGAGAATGGTGAAGTATCTAGTATTGTTTACCACACATTTTACTACCTAGTTCACATTTACTACACGTTTCACTAACAGGAAGCTTCAGTGACTATGCTTCCATTGGAAAAAGGGTTCAAAAGCTGCTTATCACTGAGAGTATCTTTTTTCAATATGGTTATTTCTAATGATATTGAACCAAAAATATACTGAGTTAATATTTAAGAGTTTACTAGAATATCCATTTCTAAAATTTCCCAAGAGATTATTCATTTAGATAGAGCAGTGCATTTTATTCCCGATATTTATATACATTAAAATTTCCAAGCACTTTCATAGACATTATATAATTTGATTGTTTTCAAAGAAAAAATTAATTTATAGCTACTTGTTAGTCACATTTTCTGTCCTGAGATGAAGATGAGGTTGTCAGTGTGCAGTAGACAACAATTAATAGCACTATAATATATGAAGGACACGCATTGTGTCTTTTAGAGATTTAATATAACTCTCATTTTAAGAACAATAACATTGTATTAATGGTATTAAGTACAATTTGACTTCTGTCTTAAATACAGGAAATGTGATCATATTATTAGATGTGAAGTCCTAAATATATATAAATATATTTGGGTCTACCCTAAGCAAAGACATTTTTTAAACAAAAAAAGAAACAGTTTTATTTTGCTCAACAAAAAGGAGTTATACAAGTTAGAAACCTTAATATTGCACAAAGCAGCCAGTATGATATGAAGCAGTTGAACTAAGAAGTAGAAAAATAACTTACAGTGAGCTGTAACACAGAGATATTTTCTCTCTCTCTCTCTCTCTCTCTCTCTCTCTCTCTCTCTCTCTCTCTCTCTCTCCCCCCCACCTCCCGCATCCCCCCCTCCCCCCAACCCCCTGGGCATGCGCATACGTGCCTCTCTCCCTCTCTCCCTTTTATTCTGAGTTCTTTTTTTAATAGTTAAGAAAGTTCTTTTCCAACTCTGTATTGTTCTTGTTTTTATGTCTTAAATGACTACTAAATCTAGTCATTCAATATTTAGAAGCAGTTTAAGTCCCAGATAGAATCATGATAGCTACAAATGGAGGTATCCATAAATCTCACCAGGTAAGTGTGGCTACAGCAGGCACAAAGGGGCTGTGGATCTGCTTGTATTTATATACATGATCGCACATAGGTTACAAAAAGTAACACATGGCCTTCATTTTGTTTTGGTTATGAAATATTCTTGACTCCCAAAAGCCATCTTCCCTGGGTCACCCTCTGGGATGAAAGGTTACCCAATGAGTTTGGCGTTGCCAATAGGATCAAGGGAATGTGGACTCCTTTTGTATTAGGTGAGTTCAACAGACCACAGCAGAGTGGCTAGTTAAGGGATGTGGAAATATTAAATTGACTTGGATTTTTTATTGTTTCCTAATATTTAAAAATAAAAACAAGTTTTATTTTAGAACTCAACCTGGTAGGAAAGTTCTAGAATGCTGTAAAATCTCAGAAAAGTAACATAAAAATTTAAGATAAAGGTTATCTGTGAGAAGGAGCCAGAGGGAAGGGAAGCAGGTATAGCACAAAATTACTGTAATACGACGTTCCAATACTTTGTGGGTATTTATTTATTATTGTACTTCACAATTCACATGTATGTATAAACACAAAATTTCTTTTTAATATAACAACTATTAGATTTCAAAAAAAATAATGTGAAAAATGAGTTTTAAATAAAGAAACAAAGGTAGTTATCTCTTGGATGGGTTATCATACGTATTCCATGAGATTCAAAAACTTAACTTCTTGCTGGGGAAATAAAAGATCAAACTTGGTACAATTGTTAATATTTTTTATTGCTTCTATTCATAACCCAGTTTTGTGTTTTCTTTTTCTTCTTTTCTGTTTGTCCTCCATTCTTATTACGCTTTGAACTGCTGTTTACATCATCTTGCCTGCTGTCTTTGACCACCCCTCACCTCTGGCTAAGACTTGCTCTCTTGTCCTTGCCCGCAGGACTCTGTCATCGTTCTTGCCTCTGTAAATATTGCTGAATGAGGCCCTTCTGGCTACAATGGGGAATGTTACATTCTGCATCTTTCTCTCAATCCCTCCCTCCCCATCAATGTACCTCTCTAACAATACTTGAAGTCCCTGCCTCTATCATGCTTCCCATTATCCTTTCCTTCACCTTTCCTTTCAAGTGGATATCAAGAGCACATTTTGACTCTTTGGATGTTTTCCTTCTGCACAAATAAGTTGATTCACTACCTGCCTTTGACCTTGATAAAACGAAAGCTTATGGGCTGTCTCTATACTGGGAGTCAGATACTTGGAACTTCTATCACCTTTTCTCTGTACTGGGAGTCAGCTACTTGCAACTTCTATCATCTTTTCTTTCCTTCTTGTCTCTGAATGCTTGGTTGTCAATGGTTTCTTTTCAATTCATTCTACATTCATCATTGTCTCTGCAACCTATATTCCCTCCAAACTCTTTCTTAAGTTACACTAACTTTGTGTATTTCCCTTTGTTCAAAGTCAGTCTGTCCCCTCTCTTTTTCTCTCACATACATAAGAGGAGCTGTCTGGCAAAAGTCCAGCCATAAATGCTTCCATTTTTCATATTACATGGCTGGATACTTTCAGGACAGCCCTCATATTTTTCTATTGTGCTCAAAATATAGGAAAGTTTTTTTACATTTTATTCATGTGTCTCTTTTGAAGATTGTGTGTATCCTGCAGATGGAATGGTCAGGTCATTCATGGAGATTTCTTGGATGTGGTTTTATAGTTTACAAAGGTGGACTATATAGCTTTGTATCTTCATTGGTAAATGCTACAGAATGTGTATTTCTGAAACATACACACAGATCCTGTCCACTGTTTTAGAGTGAACTAAACAATGTGGAGGTCTTAGAAGGAGTCATGCAACCACTTACTCAAATAAGAAAGAATACTTAACACCATGGCATGGTAAACATGCCTTTATCACATGCTAAAAAGCTCTTTATCTGCTTGACCTTTGGTCCTATATGAAAGGGATTTCTGTTTAAATGAACCTCAGGAGATACTGTTTTCTGTGTTTCTTGCCTGAATCACTAAGCTATTATCACAGCAACATTACTGTAAACCACTCCTGAAATACAGTGGCAGAAAACAATAAGCAAATAGTCACAGTTGCTGGTCTGCAGGCCACTGGGGCAATTCTGCATCATATTCCTTCAATGCTTTGAGTCTCTCAGACTGTCTCATCATTGGTTTTCACGACAACGGTAGAAATGGGTGAACAGAAACATTATGCTGCTTCTTATGACCTAACTAAGAACTGGCACACCGGTGTTCCCACCCACAGTGCATTGGTCAAAGCAATTCACAGCTTCAGTAGGGTGGGAAATATACTCCACTCTTATGGGGAGGAACCTCGGAGTCATAAAGTTAAGGATGAGACTGAGAAAAGGTGAAGGATTGGAAACAAATATGTCATCTATTTCACTACCATTCTCTCCAGTCCCTGAAGGACTTGACACTAATTATCTGACATGAAGTTCTACATCCTTACTTAAGTATTTCCCAGAAAGATACTTATAGATCTTTTCTTTATTTGGAGAAATCCTAAAGAAACATACTAAGCAAAGTTGTTTTGCATTGAGAGGAAATACAATGTTTAGCAGGAAATAGTAGTTAACAAAATGTTGAAAAGCTACCCGTGGTCTACAAGCCACTGGGTGAGGACCAATGAGAAAAGCAGAGTGTAGATTGTAGTCTTTACCCTCATGAAACAGCCAACCTGCCACAAGATACACAAACAAGAAGACATGAAGTGTCACCGGAATAGACTCTTGTCATAGCCAGTGTTTCAGAGCAGGCCCCCAATGCCACGAGATGTGCTTCTGTCAGAGAAAGAGGCTCCCACCAAAGGTCTTTTCAACATTTTCAAAGGTCTTTTCAGTGGTTGTACCACTGTGGAAGGCAGTGTGGAGGTTCCTCAGAAAATTGGGAATGGAGTTACCATATGACCCAGCAATTCCCCTTCTGGGGATCTACCCAAAGAACTTGAAAACCTTTGTCCGCAAAGACTTATGTACCCCAATGTTCATTGCAGCGCTGTTCACAGTGGCCAAAACATGGAAACAACCAAAGGTCCCTGCGACAGATGACTGGATAAAGAAGCTGTGGTACATATACACAATGGAATATTACTCAGCTGTAAGA